>CAJNIZ010009002.1:186240-200282 GCA_905231905.1 Symbiodinium pilosum
CCTACAGGTTTAGGGTTTAGGGGTTGTAAGCTGTATATTCCTACAGGGGTCAAGGGCCGAGGAGCAGCAGCCCATAAATTAATTGCGCTTCCAGGGGAAGACTTATGAAGTCAACGACGGCTGAATAAGCCTCAAACCCTGAACCCCAAACCCTGAGTCCTAAACCTTGAACCCTAAACCCTAAACCCGCCCCATGACCTGATCTCACTAAACCCGAAGGCCTATCGCTAAATACGTGCAGCTAGGTTAGGTGCTTGAAGGCTCCATTCCTCCTTTCCTAACTTTTGATTTAACCACCGGAGCTACGTATGTGTTAGGGACTTGGGTTGTGGCCTATGATTATACTTCTACATGTATACGAAATCTAGGGGAACAGCCAGAAAGTCAAAGGCGACCTCATAAGCCTTCGTGCCTGGGGACGCCAAATGATTGAGGGTCTATGCAAGCTCCCGGTTTAGGGTTTAGGGTATTGAGGGTCTATACAAGCCCCATGGATGAAGTCAGAGGCTCTTGAAGGCTCCGTCGACCATTTCAATGGCAGCTCCAAAGTTGTCGAAGGTTGCACGCAACTTCTCGATGCTCCTGCTGAAGGGAGGGGCTCAAAAACTTGGGGTAATAGGTCCCCACTGAAGCCGCTACTGGTGTATGCCTATGTACATGTGTCCGTAAGGTTCATATGTATATAGATATATACATATATATATATATCTAGGCGGTATATACATATACACACATACATACGTAGAAAGGCTAGGGCCTATGACAGAACCTGGAAACTCTTCATCTAAGGTGTCCTGAATGGTAAAAAGGCCAGTGTGGTTGCATGTTCATTCTTTGGGGGGTCAGCTGGCTCCGGGGCTTTTGTTGAGCTGGTGGGGCCCAAGCATCCTAAACCCTAAGGCCTAAACCCTAAAACCCTTGTAAGGTTCTTGGATTTGAGGTTTTAGGATTCTGTTATGTCGGATTTGTGGCTGTAGTTGCTCGATTTGAGGGACAATGTTGGCACGTCAGATAAGACTGTAGTCTAAACTCACTGGGCAACAAGTATCACAAGTATTCCTAAGGCACCCTTTATACGTTTGTCACAAAAACCATAACGAACAACTCTACTCACAAGTTGGGGGGAATAGGGATAGGGATTGCATGGCTTGGGAGGTTTTTGGGAACTTGGCTGTTCGAGCGAACAGTGCTAAGTCTGATTCTTGCTACATGGCTTGGGGTTTCGGGTAGTAGCAACCGCTGGCTTTCTTGGAGTTACGCATTACAGTACTAAGTTACTACATTCGTGCTTTTCATCGCCATCGCGTTGAGTCTTTGTCATCTAGGGTTGGAGCTTCTCATGCCAAGTACTGAGGTACCTGTTCGTTTAGGGTTTAGTGTTTAGGGTCCCTAAGCTGGACTCCAAATATGTGCACTCTCCAATATTCCTAAGGGAACCCTACATACTCACACCAAAATATCGACGCTACCTCACATGAGCCAGTGTCTAAACTCCTATAGTATCCCTATTACTAACCCCTAAAGTACTCCCCTCATTATAGAATCCCCCATATAACCCCTCTTCAAGGAGTTTAGACAGTAGCTCACATAAATTCGCAATCGCCCTGAACAAGGATTACAGCCGTAACTCCAAACCCTAGACCCGAAACCCTATACGTCCTTAAGTCAACATCAGTAACCCGCACCCTGGTTCACAGAAAAAGCCTCAAAGTATTTGATTTGAGGTTGCTGATGAGCTCCTGTTGTAGCGCTTGCCATCTTTGATCTCGCGGGCGATGCCACGAGATAGGATGGCCTGGGCAAAGCCACGACGCTTCTTTAGATGCTGGGCTGTCTCTGTCAAGCAGCAAACACCAGGGTCAGGGTTGAAATGCTAGAGGATATAGTCCCCCTTAAGTAGATAGAATATGGGGTATGTGGGGATCTTCCTATACTTTACCCAAAGCAATATTCTATCTACTTAAGGGGGACTATATCTTCAACAACCGAGCAGCCACTGGCGCCGAACGCAAACCCTGGACCACTTGTACGCACCCAACAAACGCTCCTTGTGTGATGCAAGGTCCCTCAAAGAAGTAGTACAAAGGCCTGAACAATTCCCAACCATACCCTATAACACAACTATACAAGGACATGATCTTGGTATCCATTGAGGCCGCGTCGCCTATAGTACTCATGATGAACGCCAGCTGTCAGGTTTTAGGGTTTTGGGGGATCGTGATGGTAGCCGCGATGCAGTAAGCATGTCCTGAAACCCCAACACCCCTAAACCTGACCCTAAACCCTCAACTCTACATATGGTCCCTTAAGTAGATAGAATATGGCTTTGGGTATGTTATAACAACATGCCCATATACCTCATATTCTATTTACCTAAGGGGGACTATAGCTCCTTCAGCCCGAAAACCTAAGCCCTACCAACCCATGGAATCCTTAATGCTGTTCGCGCAAGGAGGGAGGGGGTGATTTTGTGCAAAACCACGCAGCCCCGAAAATTAGGACATCTCAAGGAAAAGCCTAAGTCCTCCACTCCAAACAATAGACAATAGAGTCCCTAAACCCTCAACCCAAAAAACCCTCAACCCTAAAAAACTAACATAGTAGTTTCCATTTTCTTTTCCATTATCCCAACATATCCCCTGTGTACCCCCTGTATCCCAAAAACACCCTAATCCCTAAACCCCAAAACTGACCCACGGGCTGAGGAGATTCCTGCACCCTAAAGCCCCTATAGATTTGCGAAGAGCCCCCATGGCTGTTGGGATAATGTCGGTTTAGGGTTTAGGGTTTGTTTAGGGTTTAGGGTTTAGGTTTGGTAGCTATGGGCCCCGAAGAAGGACTACGATCTAATGTACATTTTACAGAACAATCCTTTTTCTTTCTTCGTTTTGTGCTCCGTTGTTCCCTATTGTACCTCTATAGATCCCTCTATCCCCTTTGTGCTCGACCCTGAACATGCCGAAGCTATCACCCTATTTTGGGGTCAGACTGTTGGATATGGTGTGGGGCAGGAGTTTAATCGATTATTACCTAGGCCCCTTGATCAAAGTCCCTGCTCAAATAGACCTTGAGCCCTAAACCCTAAGCCCTAAAGCCAGATCCCTAAACCCTCAACCCTAATCCCCCCGAAGGGATCTAAACAAATGGATCCACCACAACCATATGGGAAGTTATATATTCATTCTAAATGGGGTCTACATAGGGGATCTAGATAATCTCTAGATCCTCCCGGGGGTCTGGGTCTCCGTTTCCCCTAAACCCAAAAAGGTCTCTAACCCCATCAACCCCGCAGGCTAAACCCTAAACCCCTAAACCTTCAACCCTAAAAATAAATCCCTACACGCTAACCCTGAGCCCTAAACCCGAATCCCTCAACCCTCAACCCTGCACCCTTATCCCTGTATCCCCTTTATGAGGGGATTTTACTGGGAACTCCAAGCAGGGAATCCCAAGAATATAGCAGGAACATAATAGGATATACCTACCAGGGTCCTCATATTCTACTAAATTCCTGCATATATTCTTGGGGTTCCCTGTTTGGGGCTCCCATTAGAATCCCTTTACTGTATGCTGAAGAGCAGCCCGAGGGTCTGCATAGATGCCCAGGAGAAGCACTTCGTAGCCCGCTGCTTTTAGCTTCGAGACCAACTCCTTCCATCTAGCGATCGGGATGGAGGGTTGAGGGGCTATTTAGGGTTTAAGGTTCGGGGTTCAGTGTTTAGGGTTTGGGATTTAAGGTTTAAGGTCTACAGGGTTTGAGATTTGGGATTTAGTGTTTAGGGTTTGGGATTTAATGCGGGTTTATGGATCTAGGGTTCAGGGTGTAGGGTTCGGGATTAAGCTTTATCTGAGGCTGGGGAGTCTTGGGGTGTAGGTTTGGGGATTAGGGTCGTGCTGGGAGTTAGGATCCAAGGAGGAAGGCTTACACCCTAAACCCTGAAACCTAAACCCTAAGCCCTCTTTTGTCGGGTTTGGGGGGTTTAGGATCTAGGGTTCGAGGTGCATGATCTAAGACTTTGGGGGTTTAGGGTTTAGGGCGGCTTACGGTTTAGGATCCCGGGTTGGGGGCATAGGATATGCAGTTTTGGGCTTCAGGTTTGAGAACTTGGGTATTCTGACCGCTTCTTGGAGAACGGCCGCTAATATGGCAGCTCAAGAAGGCCATAATTGTGACCATTTAGCACATACGGGAGGTTGGTCTTGAAGCAAGCAAGGATGGCACATAGGCTGGAAGTCCGCATGCAGCCTGTCTACAGGCCATCTTGGATGATCTTTTTGACTTCGTAAATCTACCTACTATCCCCAAGAACCCCTATTAGAAGCCCATCAACCCCAGCCACTAAGTAGACTTACTAAGTCAAGAGATCCTCCAAGTAAACCTAAACCCTACACCTTAAACCCTTATTCCTATAGTAGTTTCCATTTTATTTTCCATTATCCCAATATAAACCCAATAGCCTATAGTGTTCCCGGAGCTCCTGGCTCCTGAACACCTTCAGTTCCGAACCTACCTGAACCGCCCCAACTCTTGCGGCTTAAGGAAAACCTGCCAGCAGTAACAGTCTATATTAGGGGTCCTATTAAGGGCTATATATAACCATATGATGTTCATTATCCAAGTGTTACTGAGTGGGAGCAGTACCCAACCTGTAACCATTGTAGCTCTAAGATGATCACTGTGTAGCTGCATGGAGCTACAGGGTAAAGTGCAAGCTTAAGCCCCTTGATGCAAAGAATCTTTCATTGATTCCTTTCCCCAAGTGAACGCTTAAAAAAAGGGATGGCCGGAGCAACCCTTAACCTGAAACCAACCACGGACCCAACTGCCTTCAAGGAGTCTGCCTCCGCCCCAGTGTCTGACACCAAGAGGTTCCTTGCTGGCAGGGGCCCTAAACCCTAAGCCTTGAACTGGGGTTTAAGGTTTAGGGTTTAGAGTTCAGGGTTTAGGGTTTACGGGTTCCGGGTTTAGGGTTTCCCTGAACCTTAAACCTAAAACCCTGAACCCTAAATCCGAAACCCTAAAGTCTAAACCCTACATCGCGAACCCTAAACCCTAAAAGCAATTTCCCACTTCTCCCAAGATTTCCTGTGAATCTCTTCAAGCTTGGCTTGCCATGTGGACTTTGAAAAAGTCCACGTCCGGAACTTGTTCTGAAGTGATCCAGTAGTCAGATTGCTTCTTCCAGGAAGCAACCCAGCGAGAATCATTGTTATCCAGAGTGAATTTGCAGAATGGTGGTCTCAGGCCATCAAGAAGCTCAGAACGGGAGCTGTGCAGCTTGGCAGCCCCTGATCTTGAGGATTTAGGAGCACCACCAACTGCCAGCTTCTTCCCTGAGCCAGCCTTGGGCAACCCCAGGTTTAGGGTTTAGGGTTCAGGGTTTATGGTTTAGGGTTCATGGTTTAGGGTTTAGGGGTTGCTAGAGGCAGCAACAACAGGAGAAGCATCCGCAGGCTTCATGCAAGGAATGCACTTTATGCCGAGGGTGCGCTCCAGGATCCCTCGAACAACAGCTAGGCCATAGGGGGATTTCCCAAATTATGGGTACCCTATAGAAAAGACTTTAGGGTTAAGGATTTAGGGTTTAGGGCTTTATAAGGACTATAGTATATTAGGGTCTAAAATGGGGGGTTCCTTATTTCTGGCAACTACCATATTGCAGCCCTACTATAGGGGGAATCTTCATGGAGTACGACCTTCAGGGTACAACACTGGGTTGGTGATTCTCCTTTGAATTGCCCCTATAATACTCCCCTGTAGAATCCCCCATATAACCCCCCTTTAAGGAGTTTAGACCATTGTGGCTCATATTAGGGCCATAGTACGGGGAACCGGGGAACCTTCGTGGGGTATGAAGACGAATTACTCTTGCGCATTGTAGGGTTCGAACCTCAAGGGCTATGGGAATTAGGGCTTGCTGCAAAGGACTTGCAGGATTTAGGGTTGAGGGAGCATGTTTAGGTAGAGTCATATGGATTAGGGTGTGGAGAGGAAGGGTCACCCATTTCACTGTTTAGTGGTGATAGCCTTTTAGGCTGAAGGGCTAGAGGCTGGTAGGATTTGAACTTGCCACTGGGATGTCTTGTGGTCAGGGTTGTAGGGTTTAGGGAATGTTTCGTGGCCAGGTTTGGGGTTTAGGGTTTAGGCCGGGTTTAGGGTTTAGGGTTTAGGTTGCAGAGATTCACCAGCGTCAGGGTGATAAGTTGGAGATATCCTTTGAACGTGTCATGAGAAATCGCAAGAATATAATGCTAGGGGTCAAAATAAACAACTAGCCTACACCAGGTGCCTTTGTAACCTTGAGGGCCAAGATGTGTATCATTCATAGACTCACTTTCTTTCGGGCAAACCTGGCACAGGGCCATCGACATGGCTGCCGTACCAAACTTGCGATGCGTCCCGCAACCCCTGCTTGAATGCCTGGGACGAGATCAGACTTGTGGCCTCCTTCATGGCCTTCTGATACCGGGTGTCAGACAGGAACCGCCAGCCACAATTTGACAAAGCGTAACCGTACGTGTCCCTGAGCATGGCTGCTTTGCCTAGCGCTGCTGCGCCCTCTGGTGGGATGAGTGCCATCACGTCCCCAGAAATGACGTCTGAGCACGCTGCAGCGATGTTGATCACTGCGAATGGCGGTCCTACCGGTTCAGGGTTCGGTTTAGGGTTCGGGGTTCAGGGTTTAGGGTTCAGGGTTCGGGGGTCAGGGTTTAGGGTTCAGGCTTGCAGCTAAGTTAGGACCAACTGCAGTGAACTGCAGGAGGGGAGTGTCCGAAGGGGAGGAAGCTTATATAAGGGGTCTATTGCTAGATGAGCTATAATCTAAACTCCGAGTATCCCCTTCATCACCCTATAGTAGTCCCTAGTATAATCCCTTACATAACCCCTTTTAAGGAGTTCATATAAAGGGCATATCTGACCCTAAACCGTAATGTAGGGTAATATACGGGGCATATAGGTGCTATGGCATGGTGAGCTATAAAATGGGTCTCCTATAGTTACCTTAGACTACAACTCTGCGTCCGACAAACCCTCAGTCCCGGTCCCTAAAACCCAAAATCTTGGAACCCTATAACGCGGTTTAGGGTTTAGCGCTTATACACCCTCATCTGCGAAATTCTGAGACCTGAAACAAGGCTATTCCAAGGCCATATTCCATACAAAATACCGTGCAGTGACCAGTTCGGGTTGCAGACACTAAGAACTGATCTCAACCGCTACCTGCACCCCAAAGCCCCAAAGTAGGTAACACAACTGAACAAAAGCTACCAAAACATGTCCCTGGGATTCAGGTAATATTTGCCCTATATACCCCGATATAAACTTCATAAACCCCTTCTAAACCCTAAACCCCTAAACCCTCAACCCTATACGCCTAAGCCCTCAACCCTATACCCCAACACCCTAAACCCTATTTGGAGGTCACCGGCGCCTACAAAACCTGGTGCCTGCAAGCTGTGCTCAGGTTTTGGACAGGTTTGCTTCTGCACATGAAGGTTTGGCTGTCAAGTGGAGAATAAGGAAAGCACATGAAACGGCTTCAACGCGGCTCAAATGTCGCTTCGGCCTCGACGGACCAGCAAGATCCCCGAAAATTCGAATGCTACACGCATCTAGCAGATGGCAGCCACTACCCGCGTGAAGTCTTGCTCAACAGCAAGCTATTACCTTAAAACAAATGCAAAGAGGTATAAAAGCAAAATGAGAAGAAAGCCGTTGCTTATTTGCCATCGCAAAGAGGCGTCATCCACCCATGCATACGTGGCGAGCGAGACACAGACTTCTATCAGGACTATAATGTGTCATTACATGCGCATGTGTTCCTATGAAGCACCATGCGGTCCTACAATTGAAGCTGGGCAGTTACCTGTCGCCAGTACTGGGACCCCCCACCGCACCCCCACCACACCCCACACCCCCTACTGCTCCAGCCCCCCTAGCCCCCCAAGACAAAGTTGCTGCCCCCAAGACAAAGTTGCTGCGCTAATGTTTGAGAGTACCTGGCAGGACAGAAGAATCCTGAACAATCCTGAAGTTATCAGGTTTTTAAGGAACCTGTTTCCTATTTGGAGCCCTAGGGTCTTACCCTAAAACCTTAGCCCTCAAGCAAGCCAAGGGAAGCATTGCTTTCTCAACTCTGGCCGCCGCGTTTCCTTCGAAGCAGGCGCCATGGCTTGAGTTTCATCTTGCATCCCACCACCCAGTGAGGATTTAGGGTTGGGGCTTAAATATAATACAGTAGTCATAGCAATAATGGTAATAATAATAGTAGTAGTAGTAGTAGTAGCAGCAGCAGCAGTAGTAGTAGTAGTAGTAAGAGCTAGCAAATACTAACAATACTAATAATAATAATAATAATAATAGTAAGAATAGGGTTTCGGGGTTTCGGTTTTAGGGTGCTGGGCTTGGGGTTTACAGGCCCCGACGTCAGGAGCTTGTACCGGATGGTGCAGTCTTTTGTTGTTTGTTGAAGTGCTTGTCGTGCCACCAGCGTCTCAAAGTGCCCTTTGACCCTGATCATAATGCAGGGGTTGGCTTTAACGGTTTGGGGGTTAAGAGCTTATGGGGTTTCGTGGAGGGATTCTTTTGTGGTCACTTGGGGGTTATACTGATAGTTCTTGGTGGGGGGTTGGGGGGGGCGGCTTTACTAGCAGGATTTGGCGGGGGCTTTCGAACCCGAGCCCCCCGAAGCCCCTAAAACCCAAACACCTAGCAGAGCAAAACCAATGTTCTGCAGTCGGAGAAAGGCCGCTGCAAAACAGTCGACAGCTTGATGTTCGGTGTTTAAGGGCACCATGGTTCAGGGTCTAGAGCATTCCTAGTCTTTTTAAAGTACCACACATGAGAGCCAGTGTGCCCACGGTTTTTCAAAAACACTCTTGGGTCTCCCATGGCTTCTGGAAACTGTTGAGCTACTATCTGGTTCCATCACCTTCGTTTGTCGCACATGTCGTGTTCTGAGCGGAAAGCGGTACAAGTTGCTTCAGGGTTTTTAGGGGGATGATTTCATTCTCTTGACACTTACTCGTTCTGTTGACAGTTAGGAGTACAAGCTGCTGCTTCACTGTTTCGGGGGGGGGGGGTAGGGGAGATGATTTCGTTCTCTTGACACTTCGTGGTACAAGCTGCTTCAGTGTTTAAGGAGGGTTTTGTCTTCTTGCACGGTGTTTGGAGGTTTTTTTCGGGAAGATGCCACAATATCCGCAGTCTACTGAGTGCGCGGCTTTTTGCTGCTCCAGCCTGTCGTGGGGCGTTGGGGTTTCGCCGCGTCGTTGGGTACTGTGGTTTTTGTTTTCTGGTTTTGGTTCCAGTACTTTGGGAGTCTTGCTGCTTCAGAGCCAAAATTTGGATTCTTGTGCCAGGCTACATGTGTCAGGGACATCATGTTTTCATGATCGGAGTGTGCTTCAGGGATGTGCATTTATTCTCCTATCCTGCATGGCTTGCGCGACCTCATTCTGCTTCCTTTGCAGGGTGCTCTGCCAGCTCGCTACGTGCGTTGCGTATCGTATTTTCATTTCCGATTGGGGCTTAGGGTTAAGGATCAGCTATAGGTTTGGTAGTTGGTTCGGGGATATGGGGCTTGCCAGCTCTTGCTGCAATATTCATCAGCTTGTTCAACATGAACATACTCACTGTAGGGGACCTAACCCCTAAATCCTTTGCAATCTCCATATTTTTCTCAGGGCATTCCATAATCGGCTTCACTTCAGTATGACGGCTTTGGGCTTAGGCTTTACGGTTTAAGTTTCTCGGAGGGGATGCTTTACACGCCCAAAAAGCGCACAGCAGAAGTACTGAGATGGTTGCGTAAACATCCAGGTATAGGGTTCAGTGAGCCTGAAGCTTAAACCCCCAAAAGCCTGAACCCTTACAAATCTTCCACCCAAACCTGAAACCCTGCGCGCCAACTCCTAAACCCGAAGTCCCAAGCGGTTTGGGCTGAGGGTATTCCTGTGGCCCCAGTTACCTACAGCTTAGTAGTAGGTACCCTTTAATTAGTACTGGGCTCTTGTTGGATGACATTTTACATTTTTATGAATACTGGAAACCCAATATAGATTGAAAATGCACAATTTCAATAATACCATAACGATAACTGGGAGTAGGTATAACCCATAAAGCTGTAGGTTCTTGGGGTTACAGGCCCTAAACCCTAAACCCCTAAACCCTAAACCTTTGAATCCCTGGCAGGTGCCTCCTGCCGTTCTTGCGGCCCTGTCCGGCAGCTTCGCCCTGAAGATTCTGGGCAGAGAGCATTTTTGGGGTAGGGGTGCGAACCTTGGGAGTTTAGGGCTTTGGGGGTTCAGAGTTTACTGGGTTGCTGTTAAGGAACTTAAACTAAGTTACTATATTGGGGAAACCCTATGAATTACTATATATACCCATTATGGTAACTTAATTCAAATTCCTTAACAGCAACCCAGTTTAGGGTTGTGATGAGCCTTGAGGATTTGAGTGTCTAAAACCCTAAACTTTCGACCCCAAACCATGGTACTCCACACTCAACCCTAAACCCCAAACCCTGAACCCTAAACAACCTTAAACGCTGGTTGCTTCTGCGCAAAGGCTCTTGGGGCTTGAGATTTCCCTAAACCCTAGACCCTATAGATAGGGGTCTGGGCTCAAATGGATGGGTTTTGGGCTTCGTGGCCTGGGGCCTGGCATTTTCGGGTGCTCAGGGGCTTGGGGTATGTAGGTTGCAGATTTGGGTTGAGGGTCTGCTGTTTAGGGTTTATAGTTTTTTGTTGTTTATGTGGTTTAGGGTTGGTGTGGCCCAAAAGATGGACCAAGACCATGTAATTATATGCATGTTTATGCATACCCGATGTGTTGAGGGTCTAGGGTTAATTTGCCTCCCCCATTGCGTAAGAAGCCTTGCCCGGCTTTACATTCAAAGCTCCGCAAACCTAAACCTTCCGTTCTCATCCGACAAAAACGTTGCGTTGGTATCTCAACTCCCCTAATGCCTTAAAACGCTAAACCTGAAACCATAAACCCTGAACCCTAAACTCTGAGCCCTATACTCCTAAAACCTGGACCCTTAATCCCTTAAAACGCTTACGTCGCAGTAGCCAACCAAAGGAAGAAAAAACTTAGACCTTTAAACCCCAGACCCCCAGCCCCTAAAACCTTAAACCCTAAGCCCGAAACCCGAAAGCCTTAGACTTTCTGGTGCGTATGGACCAAGTCGGGGAGTGTATTTAGGTACCTTTATAGGGAGATGATATAGGGACTATTATAGGGATCCACTCCCCCACTCCCTCTTAAGCATCATTAAGTTGAACAGCCTACTGTAGAAGCCTAAATAATTACCAATATTATCCCCTTACAAACCCTATATAACTATGATATAGAACATGCACCCAACACCCTATTTTATTTAAGTTGGGTCCTGTATTACCTGTACATAACCACAATTTCCATTTCATTTTCCATGCTTCTTTTCCATTTGGGTTTTCCAACATTGAGGGATACATTATATACCCCAAAACCCCATTAAATTTACACCCTAAACCCTAAACCGCCCCCTGTATTACGAGGATGGACACGGAGGCCTCCGCCGAGGGCCTGACTTTGGAAGCGCTTCGGCACATCGCGGACTCTTGCTGTCCTGTGCCTCCACGGGCTTTGGGGGTGGGGGGGGTAGGTGGTTTAGGATTTAGGGTTTAGGGTTTGGATAAAATCCTGCATGGCCCTAAGTACCTTATACTTTGGGAATAACGGTACTATAGCATACTAAGGTCATGCAGGATTTAAAGTATCAGCAGTACTTACCTACACTGAGCCAAGTCCATAAACAGTACCTGCATTGGGCGGTTTTTGGGAGGGTGGCAGGGTTTTCGGGTGAAGGGGTTTGGGGTTTTAGGGTGTTGGGGCTTTAGGATTCTAAGGTTTCGGGGAGTTCTTTTGTGGGGGCGTGTGGTAAAGTTTAGGGTTCTAGGGTTTGGGGTTGTTTAGCTTTTGGGTATAAGGTTTTCGGGCTTTGGGGAGTGAGTTCAGGGGAGTCTAGACTTGAGGTTTCGGGTTTTAGGGGTTAGGATTTAGAGTTTTAGGGTCGGGGGTCGGGGGCGGGGATGGGGGTTACACTTTTGGGGTAAACTCTAAAGGCGGATGAGTGCAGGGGTTCAGGGCTCGTTTGTTAGGGATTAGGATTTAGGGGAATGGGGTTCAGAGGTTCGGGGTTGGTGGTTTACTTGTTTTTGAGGTTTGAGTTTGGGTGTCATGCTACCCTAAACCCTAGAGGGGCAGACCTTGGGACAGTTTCGGGTGGACTTCGTAGAGATTATAGAGGTTGCGTCGTTTTCGTTGTTTCATGGTGTTTTGGGTGGGACTTCGTACTTTTTGGCTTTGGGCGTTTCAGTGCTGGGGTATCCTAAACCCCCATAACCCTAAACTCTGAAACCCTAAACCCAACACCCTACTGTTGATGGAGGAAATCTTGCACAATCTGAAGTCCCAAAAGTCCTGAGAATTGCCGTAGTCTAGGGGCCCTAGATGGTGCAAGATTTCATCCATCAACAGTATGTCCTTGTCGGCTTTGGGGCTGTTGAAGTGTCACAATGGGGCTTTGGGGCTTAGGGTGCAAGGCGGGAGGAGGTTTCTAAGTCGAGGTAGGTTACCCTACGCTAGGGTGACCTACCGCGGTTTCGTGTTTATAGCGGGGGGGGGAGCCAAGGCCATATTCTATTTACTTAAGGGGGAGTAATTCAGGGCTAATTACTACTCAACTGTAGGTATTTGGGGCCACAGGTAGACATTAAAACCTATTCTCCAAGTCTCCCTCACACCCCCAACAACTCCTTAAACCCCCTCAGAAAGACTAGGGGTCGTGAGCCTGCAACCCTAATCCCTACCTGTGACCCCGAGAACCTACAGTTTAGTACTTACCCTTGAACTAGTAGGTCTAACCCACAAAGAACTGCAGGTAATTGGTGTTACAGGTAAACCCTAAACCTTCAATCTCTGTCAGTTTTGCTTTTGGGTGTTTAGGCTGTTGTGGGTCGAACCGCTGTAAGCATTCTTGGCGAAGCTTTGCAAGGTCAATAGGCGTTGAGGGTTTATGGTTGGGGGGGAGTGGGGTTCGGGGCTTAGGGCTTAGGGTTCATTTTAAGGTTTTCAGACCCTAGGGAAGCTTCCTTCTCGAGGCTCTAGGTATGTAGGCTAGGACCCAAAGGGTCATAGGGTCTAGGCTAAACCCTCTACTTGAGAAAGCCTTAATTATGCACTAAAGAACCAGTCCGATTTCGTTGGGAGGTTAGGGTTTAAGGGCGCACCACCCCCCTGAAACCATGCCTAGCTGAAGCAACCTCAACCCCAAAGCCTAAGCCCTAGACGCACAAGGTGCAGTTCGACACCTCAACTCTGCAACTGCTCCGGCACTCCGCCACAGATTTGGAGGCGCCAGAGACGTGGTGTGTCTACTTAGGTCTAGGGTTTGAAGTCTAGGCTTTTGAAGCAGGAGCCGTAAGAAATGAGGATTTGTCAAAATCGTTGGCTCTTGTTTGTTTTTTGTTTGGCAGCACCCTTGCCGCAATGTGTCCGTCGTCGCAGCCGCCGCCGTCGTCGTCGTGGTCGTCGTGGTCGTCGTGGTGGTCGTGGTGGTCGTTGGGGTGCTCGTTGCGGTGGTCGTTATGGTGGTCGTTGTTGTGATTGCTGTGATTGTTGTGGTTGTTGTGGTTGTTGTGGTTGTGGTTGGGTTGTGGTTGTTGTGGCTGTGGTTGTTGTGGTTGTGGTTGTGGTTGTGGTTGTTGTGGCTGTGGCTGTGGCTGTGGCTGTGGCTGGGGCTGGGGCTGTGGCTGTGGCTGTGGCTGTGGCTGTTGTTGTTGTTGTTGTTGTTGTTGTTGTTGTTGTTGTTGTTGTTGCTGTTGCTGTTGCTGTTGCTGTTGCTGTTGCTGTTGCTGTTGCTGTTGTTGTTGTTGATGTTGCTGTTGTTGTTGTTGATGTTGTTGTTGTTGTTGTTGTTGTTGTTGATGTTTTTGTTGTTGTTGTTGTTGTTGTTGTTGTTGTTGTTGTTGTTGTTGTTGTTGTTGTTGTTGTT
>CAJNIZ010009002.1:212641-238037 GCA_905231905.1 Symbiodinium pilosum
GAGCCGGAGGCTCTTAAGTTATAAACAGCCTCTTCATAAATCCCTGTTAAGGACAAGTACTGTAAAGGGGAATAAGGGCTTAGGGTGCGGGGAGTTTTTGGGTGAGCATCTTCTAAAGAGCCTGTATGGAAGTTTTGCCCGGAGATAGGACCTGTATACACCAACTCGGTCTAAGAGAAGGCATGGGTCCTGGTGACGCCCTTTTAACCATTAGCCTCAACTCCCTAGATGCTAAGCCGTTAAACCTAGGTTCACAAGTAACCCCCTAATGGTAAGGGTACCCTTTTTCTTGATGTTCACTTTTAAGAAGGATCACCCCCAAAAAAGAGGAACAAGTGTAGTACTGGGATACCTCGTAACCATAAGCCAAAGCTCCCTAAGACGTCGGTAACGTCTCCTATCAATCCCCCAGGCCTTCCTTGAATGGTAGTTTCCTTGGATAGGATTGAGGGTTTGGGGTTTAAGGTGATAGGAAGCGGCCTCCAATATAGATGTCAAAATACTGAAGTCTTTGCTACAGGTACCCCCAACGTAATCAACCCCTAAAAGCCCCGAAGGATAAACCCTAAGTTCCTGAATCCTAACACCTAAAACCCTACGTACTTCCTAAACACTAAAACCCCACACCCCAAAACCCAAAACCCCACAACCCAAACCCCAAAGCCGAAACCCCAAATCCCAAAACCCTGAACTCCAAAACCCTGAATCCCTAAACCTTAGGCTTCGTTAAATGAACTCGGCCATGTGCCTCGCGCACAGCCCTGGCTATGGAGCCAGGGAGCTTTCCCTTCAGCACCTTGTTTCTTCCACCACTTTCACTTACTGGTGCTTAAGGGAGTGGGGGAGTGGTTCCCTGTAGTAATCCCTCTAATAATCGCCATACATACCCCTACAAAGGTACCTACATAAACCTTAAACCCAGGAGGGTGGAGCTTCGGGGCTTGGGGATGAGGGCTTCGGAATTCAGGTTCAGGGGTTGGGGTCAGGGTTGAGGATTGAAGAGTTAGTGATCGCCTGGGGTAGAGGTTGTCGGAAACCCAAAGTCCGCATTCATCAACCCAAAAAGCTACATCTAAGATGCACAAGACCGTTGAAAGCGCGTTTGGTGTAGTTTTTTGGCTTTGAAGTTCCAGGGTTTGAGTTTAGGGCTATAGGGTTTCGGGTCTAGGGCTTCGGGTTGCTATTGCGTAAAGTTCACATGAAGCAGCCACTCGGGAGTTGCTGAAAATTGAAGACGCAAGGGTCTGGCCGTTTAGTTTGGGGTTTAAGTGGGAAGAGAGGGTTTATAATAAGTGTAGTGCTAAAGGCTATATGTTCTTTATAATAACTAGTATCCAACTGTTGCTGGCCGGAAGCAGTACCCAAGAGAAGTGGGATCAATGCGAGAAGCTCCATATGCCCTAAGCCCTGAGCCCTAAACCCAAATATGTCGCTAGGTAGGGCATGTTAAGCAGAACTATCAGCTATAGCCATCCTCAACTCAATCCATGAAGGGACTACGGGGTCGGGGTTTGGGGGTTTTGGGTTTGAGGTTTAGGGTAGTCTAGAGTTCAAATTATAACTGGCTCCTTATTGGGATACGGTTGAAGATTACAACAAAAACTGTATGTTCCTCATTCGGTCCCTTCGGGCTTAGTGAATAGCATGGATGTCCAACAACCACCCAGATCAGGAAGGGGCTGGGCTTAAGGCAGTTTAGGGTTGATGTCTTTCCAAGCTACATTTCAAGCTGCCCCTGCGCTTGCAGCACAACCACGCAACAACCTGGAAAACCACCGAAAACCCAAACTTCCGAAACTTGCTAAAGCCGCACTCTGAAGCCCTATACCCTAAACTCTAACGGTGGACACCAAAAGTATGTAGAAAGCTGGCCCTTATGGCTGTTACATACTTTCGGGGTTCAGGTAAGCTCTAAGTCGTAAAGCCGACGGTTCCTTGCTTTCCTACTTGCAGGGTTCCGTGTATGACCCCAATGAACATCACCTGACGGGAACTCTGAAATAATGAGGCGTCTAAACCATGAAAAAGGGAACTGTAGGGAACCCCAAATCTTCAAGCCCATATGAGCTATAGTCTAAACTCCTAGTATCCCCCTTAATAACCCCGATAATACTCCCCTATATAATCCCCCATTTAACCCCCTACACCCTAAACCCCTAACCCCTAAACCCTTCAACCCTAAACCCCTAAACCCCTAAACCCTAAACCCCAAACCCTCTGAAGAGTTTAGACTCCGGCCCGTATGGAGCCAAGCAAACTCTGGACCAGGCGCCCAAAGGTCGTCGCTGAAGGGAGAGCTTGCTGCCCACCTGCCCGTGCTTCTGACAATTGGCTGAGGGCTTGGGGTTTCGGGGGTTTCGGGGTTTGGGGCTTGGGGTTTTGGGGTTTGGGGGTTTAGGGTTTGGGTTTCAGGCTTGAAGGGTTTTTTTGCGCAGATGACCAGTATGGGATCAGGCAGGACGTTCTGGTACCGTTGTCTGCATGGACCACTAGTTGGGTGGGGGCACGCTTGGGTGAGCGGATCAGAATTTCTCCAGCCCAAACCCCCAAACAGTGAAGCCTCAACCTTACTTCCTATTATTCCTATATATATATATAACCCTTCAGTACAGCCCCCCCTCACTAACAGTTGGATAATAGTTATCATAGGGTTATATATAGCCCTTAATAGGACTGTTTACTGGGTGGGGGCAGTACCCAATATAACCTTATTGTCGTTACCAGTATTCTTACTATTACTACTTGGAGGTCCATGGTACTTATAACCTACTTAGTAACTATAGTTATAACGCAAATATAAGTCCCATAACTACAGTTGCCCTAGATATAATTGGGTTATAACTGCAGTTACTAAGTAGGTTAGAAGTACCATGAACCTCCAAGTAGTATTGTTGAACTCCCAAGCCTAAAGCCCTAAACCCTGAACGCGGAAATCTAAAGCTCCAAGCCCTGAACTCGAAAGCCCAAAACACGAAACTTGTCCTAAACTCTGTTCTATGGTAGTTTCCCAAAATAAGGGGACCCCAATATAGACCCCAAAATACTATAGTCCTTATTATTGGGACCCCTAAAATGGTACCCCTAATTCTGGGAAATTCCCATATACCTCGGTGAAGCCGTACATAACCTTGAGGAGGCTCCATTTTGTGGCAGACACTGCGATTGTCCCTCAAAGACCTTGTATACACTCAAAACCCTAAACCCTGGACTCACAAGTAAGATAATTATCCAACACCTGAACCCAAAACCATGAACCTCTAACGATGGTCAAAGAGGCCATAGTGAATGATAATCCTGACTTCTCCACCCCAAGCCCTAAACCCTAAGCCCCTAAGCCCCGAAACCCTAAGCCCCTAAACCCCAAACCCTAAACCCTAAACCCTAATCCCTAAACCCTGAACTTTAAACCTTACGTCTTAACCCTATAACCCCAAGCCAAAGGATCCCTGAGAGGGCCTAATGGTCTGGGTCACCACTTCGAAGCGAGCCACCTCGCTTCCCACTTTGCCAGGCTTGTCGCCTTGACTGTGTGTTTAGGGTGTAGGGTCTATAGGGCTGTTTAGAGTTTAGGGGTTTAGGGTTTAGGGTTTTAGGGGTTAGGGTTTAGGGGTTAGGGGTTTAGGGTTTTAGGGTTTAGGGGTTTAGGGCTTAGGGGTTTAGGGCAGGGCTTCCATGGGATTCCCTGGGGAGTATGAATATCATATCTATATAGTTATATATATGTATATATAGATGTGGGTTATGTAGGGATCATATAGTGTCATCGTATCACGTTTAGCGCTCAGGGTTTAAGGTTGAAAGTTTGGGTTCTAGAGCTTAGGGCTTGGGGCGTGGGATTTTGGATTCCGAGTTCAGGGTCGATGCAAGGTTGAGGATGGCCGGAGGCAACTTGCAAGGGCTTGATGATGTCTTGTTCATAGGGACTACTATACGGATCCATTCCTCCGTTCACTCCACGACTTTCTAGTTTTATGGGGGGGACGGGTATAGCAAATTCGGAAAACTCTTTTCAACGCTAAAACCCTAGCAAGACCTCTAGTATTCGGCACCTCAAGTCCCATATTCCTTGGGTCAGTAGCCCAACGCCCTGACCCTAAACCCTAAACCCTGATCCCAAGACCGCTTTGCATCCTGAAGGCGAGTAGCTTCTTCCGCCCTTGTTCGAGCCGCCCCTTTTTGAGAGTCCCGAATAATTAGCGAGATGAGAACCTACAGACATGTGAGGATTCTCAACACATGAGCTATAGTCTAAACTCTAAAAAAGGGGTTATATAGGGGATTCTATTTGGGGTTTTTTAAGGGGCATCACTCATACTAGGAGCTGAGACTATAGCTCACATGGAGGAACACCATGGGAGTCTTCGTAGACGCAGCAGATGTTTTGTGCAATCTGCAGTAGTGAGGGATGATTCGTGAAATACCAACGGCCGTCCTATACTAGGGTTTAGGATTTAGGTCCCAGTGAAGCACACCCACACTTCCCAGTAGACACTTTTGTGAACCCCTCTACACCGACGCAGGCACAACATCTAGTAATCGCCTGCCCCACGCACCCCCTCCCACAAGTCTCCTGCAATTCCTCTACATACCTCATCTCGCTGAGGACCCCCCCACCTTTCTGGAAACAACATGTTGGGGCATGAGGTGGTACTTCCGTCAGTACCAAGCCTAAGTCCTCTTTAGGGTTTAGGGTTTAGGGTTAGGGACCATCTATTGTAGATTTGGTAGTTTCCCAAAATGGGGGGACCCCAATATAGACCCCAAAATACTATAGTCCTTATTATGGGGACCCCAAAATGGTATCCCTAATTTTGGGAAAACCCCATTGCTTCATGAAACGGCATGGGGAAGGCCCAACCTCGCGCCAAGACTAGGGGAAGATGTAAGGTACAAGTCTACCCATAATTTTGGGAACAACCCATATGGTAGCTTCCCTAAATAGGGGGACCCCAATATAGACCCCAAAATACTATAGTCCTTGCCAAGGCTCCAGGCAGATGTAAGGTACAGGTTTTCACCGAGAAAAGGCAGACAAATCCATCCACAGGCGGATCAAAGTTCAGTTGTGACACCTGGACAAAATTTTAGGGGCTTGGGGCTTGGGGTATGGCTGTTTAGGATTGGGAGTTAATTCTTGGAGTTCAAAGCTTATCGGGAGAAGGGTAGCGGGATGTGTGAGTTGTAGAAGGGTTTATCCATATTAGCCATAGTCTTAACCCCATTAATAACCCTGACAATAGTCCCCTATAGAATCCCCTATATACCCCCCCTTTAATGACTTAGTTCATATTAGGGCTGAAGACCAAACAGGGGTCATGACGTCCGCCCGTGACGTCTGCCCGGCAAAGCCTGAAACCCTAAACTCTACTTCTTAGGGGTAGAGGCTTAGGGTACTCCGTATATCCCTTGTGAACTTTCCTATCCAGACCCTGACATTCAAACACTCTCTAGGCCCTAGTTCCCCCAACGAGCGTGGAACATCAGGTTCGAAGTTTAGACTATGGCTCATAAGGCGATTTTTCGGGCAACCTATTTTTGAGGCTCCATGTCATGTTGGTGTGGCGCAATGTCAGTCCTTCAATTTCAGTTTCCAGAGTCTTAAAGTGCCTCAACGCCCAATTCCTGAACTCGCGTTGCTACGTACTCTGAACCCTATGTCCATACACCAAAAACGCCTCGACCATATTCCGACACCATGTTGCGCGGACCCTCGTAAATTAGAAATCTAGAAGAGCCACGTGATACTCATAGGAACGCTATTTGTCGGGGATTGGGTTGCCAAAGCCCTCCAAACCCCAAGGCCCAAGCCCTTGTAAACCCTGCACTGGGAGTCCTGAACTTCCAACCCTAAGAGGGATACTACTACTACTACTACTACTACTACTACACTACTGTATTATGACTATTCTTACTATCATTACTATCATAACAATATATATGTATTACAACTATTATGACGGTTATGACTAGGATGACTATTATGACTATTGCAGCCTCAAAACCTAAACTTCCCAATCTCTCGGGAGCCTCGCTGCAAGGGTCGGACACCCTGATCTGCACGTCTACGCCGTCTTGGCGCTGGTACGTGCCGACCAGGCCTTAAGTGATAGTCTAGTACTTCGGGTTTAAGGTTCGGGGTCTAAGGTTTAGGGCTTAGGGTTTCCATTATTGGGGAGTACTATCCCAAATCACGGACAATCGAGTGGTAAAGAACATGGAAAGTAACATGATCCACTGTCTAAACTCCTAGTATCCCCCTTAATAATCCCTATAGTAGTCCCTTATATAATTCCCCATCTAACCCCCTTTAAGGAGTTTAGACTATGGCTCACATGGAATCTGGGCTTGTAATGGCCTCTAGGGCCCAGGGTTGCAACGCAAGAAGATACTTTGGGAAGCTCCGCAGGGTTAGGGGGGGTTGCGGAGGTTAGGGGTTAAAGCGGTTTGGGGTCTAGATTTTTTTCGAGGGGCTTGGTATTCTTCACGCTTCTACAGTGGGTAGCGGGACCTTTAGTGTTTAGGGTTGTGCAATCACCCAGGCTGATAGATAACCTCATACAAACTTCTGTCAAAACTGGGGCCATAGAGAAAGAGTCGACCAGTTCCAAGCTTGAGCTTTGAGCTTGACACTCAAACAAACCTAAACCCTAAACCCTTAACTAAACCCTAAACCCTCAGGCTTAGCATCTCGGTTAAGAATAACGATAACTGGAGTCAAGAACGGCTCCAGGTGGGCATCCTCCAGACAATGCTCCGAAAAGGCTGGTATGGGGGTAACGGGGCCATACTTAGATGCGCAATGGTCTGAATTCCTAGTATCCCCCTTCATAAACCCTATAAGGCTCCCCTCTATAATCCCTTTTTCGGCCCCCTTCCAAGGAGTTTAGACTACAGCTCAGATGAGGTCTATGTAGGCCTCCATAAAGCTCACTTGGAACTCCTCATGATACAGCGGCTACAAGCTAGAAGTTTACTTACTAAGATGAGCTACGTTCTCTCGTGACACTCCAAATAGGGAAAAGACGCCAGCGACCTAGAATATTAGACGTTCACATATCGCAGACAGAACCGAGGAACACAACATGGATTAAAACAAGCTGAGAACAGTCACTTAGCATCCTTTCATCTGTAATTATGTCGGCATATCTGTCCCGAACTCTAAATCCATGAGCCCGAAACCCCCAACCAGGCTGGCCACTCAAGCACTCGCACCAGGTGTGGCCATCGGTGGAGCGCGGCGCTTTCCAGAAACTGTCTGCCTGGACTCACTTGAGGGCTGGCAGGACTCGTATCAAACATAATAGGAAAGGTGGCTATTTGGTCTATAGCGGTGACTGAGACCATTTCTTGGACGATAGGTTTCAGTAAGGACAGTGCTCGTCTCGTATGTGTTCTACATCTTACTAACTGTCTCTAGAATGCCCCTTAGAAGGCACGTTGGGACTCCACATGAGCTATAATCTAAAACTCCTAGTATCCCTCTTAGAAAACCCCTGTACTACTCCCCTAGATCATCCCCTATATCTCCCCCTTAGAAGGATTTCGACTATAACTCACATGAAGAAGTAGGGACAACCAAGCCGAGTTTTGCAGTTTGGCTGCGCGGGGTTTTGGGGCTTACTTAGGGTTTAGGGTCAAAACTCCTTAAACGTGGGGTTATACAGCGGATTATATAGGGGTTAGGGTATAGGGTTTAGAGGCTTGGTTTTGAGTTTTTGGGTCCTCCTTTCAGAGAGGGTGGGCCAGTAGTCAACCCCAAAAACCTTGCTCTCCTTGGGGTTGTCCACAGTTTGGTTGTGGCATGCACAGAGGTTTCACAACCTTCGTTCTGTCCGTTCCAGCTATAATCTAGACTCCTAGTATCCCCCTTAGTAAGCCCTTTAGTGGTCCCCTGTCTAATCCTCTATATAACCCCTCTCTTAGGAGTTTAGACTTTAGCTCATGTATCTGGAAGTTCTAGGTGCCGGGTCTCACGGGGTGCCTCCAAAGGGCTAAGACGTTCCAAAGTGCCACAAGCGAACAAGACTTCGATGGATAAACCTTTGAGGCTCACCAGCAAGGGTCCCTAGTACCGGCCAAGCTAGGGAAGGGGATCAGGAGCCTACATTATGCGACGTCCAGCTTGACGAGTGGTTCAAGGCAATGAAAACCCACTTATAAGTGCTTATTAACCACCCGAAGTGCCCGAGAATTAAATTCCACGTGTCCTGAACCTCTACGTAGCGGGTACGACTTATGCCCGTCTTTGGGTGCGCAGAGATCCTCAGAACAAGGAATCTCATTTCATTTCAAGATTCCAACTACCCCGTATATGAGTACTACTGTGCGAATGGAAAAAGAAGCTATACTCAAGAGCTTCAGGCTTGTACCCCTAGGGTTGTACTCCTGGGTTTTGGGATCCTTTTAAAGGACCCTAGGGGACTACATTGGCTCGTCCAAGGGCAATATTAAGACCATGTTGGGAAACCTTCTGGGGGTACAACATTGAGCGTACAACCAAAGAACTCTTGATAACTACAACCCCAGGTGGGTAGTTACCAGGTGGGTACCCCCCATATAAGGTTCATATAAGGCTCGCATACAGCTAATGGGGCTATATGCGGTCTATATAGGCCTTCTATAAGGGTACCCACTTGATAACTACCCACCTGGGGGGTGTCCTTGACAAATCCCGTACATCTGCCTCAACATGCTCAGCCCTAGACCCCAAACCATAAAAACCTTGCACCCTGAAAACTAAACCCAACTGGCCTTTGGTTAGCTAGGAATGAGGGTGTAAAGTCCCTATACAACCTTATAGCAGTTTCCATTTTCTTTTCCACTCCTTCATTCCCAGCTACAAGGAGGGGTCCCCTAGTTACATAACTAATATTATAAGTTCTATAACTAGAACTTATGGAACTTATACCCATAGTTATCCTAACAGATGACCCAACTTGTAACTAGGGGGCCCCTCCAAACCCTAAACCCTAAACCCCAATTCCACTCCTTCATTCCCGGGTAATCCGAAGGTAAGCCACGATTTCCCTGAATGCGTCGGCCTTCAGCTTGTCGAAGGTCTCCCGTATGTTGTCAAGAGGATCCATGCCGGAGACACCACGGGCGTAGACCTCTCTCAAGAACCAATGAAGCCCTAAATCGTATACCCTACCTAAACCCTGAAACCCTCCAAGAACCAATGAAGCCCTAAATCGTATATCCTACCTAAACCCTGAAACCCTCCAACCCCCAAAACCTTTAAACGCCAAACCCTGAAACCCCAAACCCTGAAGCCCCTAGACTTTCCAACCCCCCCTAAACCCTCAAACACGAGCCACCTACAGAGCACCTAGACACCAAACTCCCCCTTGCCCAACAAACACTGAAGCCAAGACCCTAGACTTGGGGGAAGCCCAGCCACCAGGCTTGGGTTCAGGACGTCCGTGCTATCGAAAGCCAGTGCTTGATCGGAATTACCCGGCTCGCACATCTTCAGAACCTTACCATAGGGGTATAGGGTTTAGGGGTATAGGGGTATAGGGTTCAGGCGTTTAGGGTCTAGAATTAAGGCTCGCGCATTTTCAGAACCTTGCCAGTACATGTGAGCCATGATCTAAACTCCTAGTATCCCCCTTAAGAAGGCCTACAATACTCCCCTACATGGTAGTTTCCCTAAATAAGGGGACCCCAATATAGACCCCAATATACTATAGTCCTTAGTATGGGGACCCCCAAAAAGGTACCCCGAATCTTAGGAAACCCCAATATAACCCCCTGGTGTAAGGAGTTTAGGCTATAAGACATGCTCAGCTGATTTCGGTTCTGGGACTCGATGGGTATGTTACACAAGAAGAGTTGAACGGCGCAGAACTCTAGATTCGAGTTTTAGGGTGTTGGGATTTGTGCTTCGGGGTTGGGGGATTTGGGTTTAGCCATTAGGATTAGGAATTTCAATGCATGAGTAGGGTCATCATCGGGGTGCCAGATTGAACCCTGGAAGCCCGAAATGCTAATCCCTACACGTTGCCGTGTACTCTTAAGCACCGCAGAGTTTTCAAAAGGATGTGGAAACTCCACCTACATGGCCACCGTAGGGTTGCTGCACGGTTGTTATATGAGGTACATTTAATGTTTCTTACACAATTTACTGGACATGGGTTCCTCATCAGGGGACTATACTTGGGACCATACTAAATTACAAGAACCCCCATGTCCACCGTTACGGGCCCCTTAATGAGGCCAATATGGACAGCAGCTCATATATGGGACGTATTGCGTTACCGAACTCTCGGCTCCTCGGAATCCTCCAGATTGATGAGAAGGAGTTAATGTTCATGATTGTGCTTAGTTAGGTCTTCTAAACGCCAAACCCGAAACCGCGTGGTATTTTCTGAGTAAATGGACATAC
Source organism: Symbiodinium pilosum (assembly GCA_905231905.1). Classification (NCBI taxonomy): domain Eukaryota; class Dinophyceae; order Suessiales; family Symbiodiniaceae; genus Symbiodinium; species Symbiodinium pilosum. The sequence goes on from CAJNIZ010009002.1 coordinate 223,029, forward strand.
CACAGTTAACAAACAGAATTGAATTCCATCTGCAGGATGGGCTGTTTGGCTGATGAGTTTGACCATGCACTCCCTGGGAAGGAGCACCCCAGAAAAGGGAACAACAGTGATAAGAAAGGCTCACAGGAACCCACTGGAATCCTATATATAGGGAAATTATGCTCCCATTTGGGTACCCAGATTGGCACTGATTTTTGAGGGGCCTTATTTTACAACTCTAACCCTCATCCCTACACCTCGCAATTCCCGGTTTGCCCATTTAAAAAGTATGTAACATCATTAAACCCTAAACCCTGCACTCCCGGAAACTAACATGGAAACCCAAAAAGGGCCCTCCAAAGACTACAGTCCTTCTAAAAGGGGGGCTATATGGGTTTCCATGTTAGTTTGGGGGAGGGTAAACCCCAGGGATCCCCAGCACTGAAAATCCCTATCAGCTTAGTAAAGGGTTCTCACACCGCCACGGCACGTCGCCCATGGTAACCAGCCACTTCCTGGGAGCGTTGCAACGATTCAAGGGGGAAAGGAAATAAACCCGAAGCAGAATTCTAGGTAAGTTATGAGGGAGTACGTGGGCAATGGGTGACTACATCAGGACTAGTGTAAGTCATATGTAAAGGGGGTTTTTGTAACCAAAACTCTCATAATGAGAACCCTATGACTATCATATGAATCGTAGGCTACTTATTACTGGATTTGGGATTGCCAAACAAACTCTCCTATGGATGAATATATTGTGGACAGGCATGGAAGGATTTCCTAGGGTTTGTCGAGGAGCTGAAAGCTTGTGGATGTGGTTCTAGTCTTGGAGAATAGGACTGAACGCTCAATCCTAAACCCTAACCCCTAAACCCTAAACCCCGAAACCCTAAGCTTTGAAGAAGTGTCAACACTAGCATGGAAAGCGTACGAGAACAACAACAACAACAACAATGCGGGTTTTTATTAATCAACGCACCGAGAATAGGAAACTGCTGTACCCCTACATCGTAGACCCTACATCCAGCAGTGCAAACTTGAAAAGACGCTTACCTTCTGGGTTGTATGGAGGAGGTCCTCCAGGACATTTTCGTAATCCCAACGCCCATAATGAGGACACTGTAGCTGTCTTTTGACTATGATATGGTCCTTACCTTTTTTGGGGGGGACCAACATCCTCTTGCAACACTGAGAAAGATGAATCCAAGTTCTCACGGCCTTACTCTTTCTTTCAGGGTTGCGGGCTGAACGCCCTAAACCCCATAAACATGAAGCACTCAACAACACAAATGCTACTTGTAAGCATGGACCCCTGACATCTCAAACTCTACAACAAGGTAATTTAGAATAGTTTCAAGTCCCAACTTAAGCCCTTTTTACTATTCCCTATATGGGTGGTTGTCAAAATTATGGTCCCTTTTTGGATCCCTATTATAATACGGCACCTTATATTTAGGGTACCCAAAAAGGGACCATAATTTTGACAACCACCCTAAACCCTAAACCCTAAAACCCTAAAACCCTAAACCCTAAAACCCTAAACCCTATAATGGGTACCATAGTATCCCCAAATAAAATACTACTAAACCCTAAACCCTATATCCCCAAATAAAATACTACTCACGTTAAGGGTGGGTGAGATTGCCAACCCAGCTTCTTCTCGGGAGTGCTTGACCACCGGCCGTTGGTCTCTGCGCGATTCCTCTTCTCCAAATTATGTGAGCCATGGTCTAAACTCTATACAAAAAGGGGTTTATAGGGCTTATAGGGTTTAGGGATTAGGGTTTAGGGTTGAGGGTTTAGGGGTTAGGGTCTAAACTCCTTAAAAAAAGGGGTTATGTAGGGGATTATATAGGGGAACCACTATGAGGGTTTTTAAGGGGGGATGCTAGGAGTTTAGACAGTAGCTTATGTGGTGCGAGTGATTCTGAGCAAATATTGGCAGGGACGGCTTGGAGGGTCCGGAGGACTTACAGGGTGGGGCCCCCTAGTTATAAGTTGGGTTATATGTTAGGATAACTATGGTTATAAAGTTCCATAAGTTCTAGTTCTAGGACTTATAATATTAGTTATGACTAGGGGGCCCCTCCTTGTAAGTACCATTTCAACCCCCAGAAGCCCTCCAGATTGAGTATTCATCTACAAAGGTGGGGTTCAGGGTTCAGCGTGTAAGGTTGGTGTTCCGCGTTTTCGGTGAGGAGTGCGGGGATTTTGGTTAAGACTTCGCTTAGGAATGACTTGCGCGCTCCTCCTTGAGGAGAGGCGTAATTTAGGGTAATATGGGGTTGTATAGGGTACTGTAGGGTTACATAATATAGGGATAACGGAAAAGAAAATGGAAGCTACTATAGTGGGGTAACATATCTACCTCGAATGTACGCCCCAAACCCTTGTCCTCTTGGCAGCGGACCTACATGTAACGTCCAGCGGGATGATTCTGTAAGAGCTGATAGATTGCAGCCGTCACTGGTTTAGGGAAACCCCTGAACCTCAAAACCTAAAACCCTGAAGCATAAAAACCTGAAAGCCTGCACCCACCCAAACCCTCAACCCCCTCCCTAAACCCCTAAACCCTAAACCATGAAACCCTAAACCCTGAATCGAGTCCTCTGCCGACAGTCCGACTCTGCACAAGAGATGAGGAGTGCCAGGGTGTAGATGATGTACCCCTGCTCCTGGCAAAAATGTGTTAGATGTTCCCCCTAGTTTGGAGTACACCCCAGAAAAAAAAGGTATAGACTTTGTAGGTATAGGTTGTTACAAAAAGAACCCAGGAACCAAAAAAGTAGTAAAGTGTAGTACTCCAATATTGGGTTCCCTGCTTCCTCAGTAAAATCTCTGGGCTTCACATGAATGAAACGATTGGTAACGTTGACACTACACTAAAAAAGGTGCTAGCCCTGCTTCCCAATTCCAAAACTGAAGAGACTTCAGCACAACTCTTTATCCAACACCACCGTTTGGGATGTCGCCGGGTGAGATGGTTCGAATCTGCCCACCCTTTACCCCAAACTCCAAAGCTTAGACGCTGAACCCTATGCCCTGAACCGTTAAGTCTAAACCCTGCAGCCTACACCCCTCAGCTCATCACCAACAAGCCAACGCAAAAAGTCAAACTAACATTCTAGAAGCCAACTGGGAGAGTCAAGAATGGGTTAAGGAGTAAGAATCATCCATCTCACCCATGACCTGAGCCCTGAACTGAAAGCCATCAACCCTAACCCTAAACCCCTAAACCCTAACCCCTACACCCTGAACTCTTAAGAGCCTTTCAAGCCTTAAAGAACCCTTAAACCCTAAACCACGATCGTGATAACCTCATCTCACATCCTTCATCAGAGCCAGGTCATCTTCCTTGACGTGTGTATCTGGGTAGATGACCTCAGCTCTGCCGTTTGCGGTTTCAGGGTTTAAGGGCTTAGGGTTTAGATATTTAGGGTTTAGGGGTTTAGGGCTTTAGGGTTTAGAGGTTCAGGTTTAGGGGTTTAGGGGTTTAGGGTTTAGGATTTAGAGGTTTGGAATTTAGGGTTTGGAGGTTTAGGGATTTCGGATTCGAGGCGTCCGCTCCAAGGATTGCGCTTGTCGATTTGCGGGTCTAGGTTTTACGGTTTACTGGGAGCATGTCTTGACTCAGTAAGTAATCTAAACTCCTTAAAAGGGTCTATACAGGGGAGTACTAAGGGGGTTCTCAAGTGGGATACTCGGATTTTAGACTACTTGGAGGATCTCTTGACTTAGTAAGTCTGCTTTGTAGCTGGGGTTATGGGGCTTATAAAAAAAGGGGTTCTTGGAGATAGTAGGTAGACTTACTAAGTCAGAAGATCGTCCGAGTAGGGTTCTATTGTCCTACGCCTGGGCACTGAGTATGGGCCCCTTACCTGTTTTCTGGGTCCTGCATATGGGCCCCTTATTGGGCATGTAGGCTTTGCTGAATATGCAAGGGATGTATATATAGATATATGTATATCTACATATCTATATATATATATGTATATATATATGTCCCGAGTTAGGGGACCATACTGGAAGCCCATGGATGCGACTCTAGCAATGTAGGGCTTAGGGTTCGGGAGCTACAGCCGAAATTCCTTGTACAAGCCTGGACACGCCCCACCCACTTGAAAGTTTTGTGAATGACTCGCATGAGTATTGAGTACACATCGGGTGGATGGGAACCCGGAACCAAAAGACACTCTAAAGCCTAAACCAAAAGAACCTGGGGTAACGGCAACCAACCCGAAGTCCACTTCCAAACTGATTGTGTAAGCCTCACATCTTACCCCAAACGCAAAACCCTTAGGGTTCTGTCCTGTCCTGGAAGATTACAAGGCGGAGTGTTGAGCGTAAGGTGAGCCATAGTCTAAACTCCTATAGTATCCCTCTTGATAATGGAGAATCAAAAGGAAAAGAAAATGGAAAATGAAATGGAAACTGGGATTATATCGGGATTGTAGGGGTTATAGTCTAAACTCCTAGTATCCCCCTTAGTAAGCCCTAATTATAATAGTCCTCTATATCATCCCCTATAGAACCCCCTTGAAGGAGTTCAGACCCTCAACCCTAAACCCTTAACCATCGGCCAGCAAGTTGGCGAGGCTAAGGGTTTAGGGTTTAGGGCTAAGGGTTTAGGGTTTTGGGGTCTGAGCTGCGCATCTTGCATCCCCAAAACAAGCTGCACGCAGCCCAGCCACGTTCTTCCGAGCCTGCACAAGCTCCCTGAGAAATTGGACTTTCAGTCCCTTGTTCCTGGGCCGATAGCTTTAGGATCGCATTAGGGTTATAGTCCCCCTTAAGTAGATAGAATATGGCTTTGGTTATATCATAATAAGATCCCTATATACCCCATATTCTATCTACTTAAGGGGGACTATAACCCCCAAACCCTATATAACCCCAATATACTATAGTAGTTTCCATTTTCTTTTCCACTACCCCCATATAACCCCAATCCCTGAACCCTATGGCTAAACCCTAAGGGGTTATCCTTAAGGGTTTAGGGTGGGTAGTCATACATAAGGCGGGTAATCCCCAGGCGTGGTACCGACGGCCTATGGGAACACTACCCACCTTGGAACTACCCGCCTGCAATGGGATATTGTTGGGTTTAGGGTTTCGAGTTTAGGGTTTAGGGTTTACGGCTTAAGGTTTAGGGTTTAGGGTTCGGGATACTACCCGGGATATTGTGAGAAGACATTTGGGGTGAGAGTTTTGCCATGAGATGCAAAGGTCGACAATAGTTCCAACATCATGTGTACATGCATTTGAGGCAATTACCCTTGACCAGCATCATACAAGAAATCTAGAACCCTGATACTAGCAGTTACTGTGGCACCTATGGCATATTTTAGGTGGACCCCCCTGTATGAGTAACTGTAAATATAATGGTGATTCTAGTAGGGTCCCCTGATATTCTATGTCACTATACAGGGTGGGGGTCCACCTATAATACTTTTTTTTGCTTCCCCAAAGCTTTGACTTCCGAAGTTTTAGGGTGGCAAGGTCAGGGCGTCATCCAAGAGACCCAGATGAAGCAAAGGTTTCCCGAAGGTTTCATGTAGGTACATAGTATACTGTCTATATTTGGCGCAAACGGGTTCCCATCTAATTAGTTTCGAGCACATATATGTATACATCGATGCAGATATATATATATACATATACATAGATAGATATTTTTTTGGGGGAAAAGGGCCCCATAGAGAGAGAGAGAGAGAGAGAGGGAGAGAGAGAGAAAGGGACCCTGTGGGTTCATATTCGAAAGCAGCAACCCATGCTAAATGCCAAGCTCTTAACAAGTGTCTAGATCACGCAGGGGAAGTTGACCCTAAACCCTAAACCAGGGGAAGTTAAGCTTTTGGTAGCCGAGAGCCAACTTCACCCTTTGAGGATGAGTCACTTCCCACTCTCATAATTAGAAACCACCACGGTTTAGGGTTTAGGGTTTTAGGGTTTAGGGTGTAGGGTGTAGGGTTTAGGGTGTAGGGCTTGGGGTTAATGAGGATTTAGGGCATAGGGTTAAGGGTTGAGGGCCACCAATATGAAACCACCACCCAGCCCCTAACATTAAATGCTTCCTATAGGAGACCCTTTGCATGTTGGGCCATAATAATGTTGCGGGCATGGACTGTTGAAAATTACATGGAGGGGCCCCCTAGTTACATAACTAATATTGAAAGTCCTATAACTAGAACCTATGGAACTTATAACCATAGTTATCCTAACGTATAACCCAACTTATAACTAGGGGGCCCCTCCCTGTAGACCCTAAACCCTAAAACCCTAAACCCTAAAACCCTAAACCCTAACTCTATACGCTAAACCGCGAAGGAGTTCGGTTCCTTGCTGTGCCACACTGAAGACTGGGCTCTTCTTGTTAGTGATGTAAATGTCGTAGGCATCGAAGTAGCCTTTGGTTTTGAGTCTAACGTTGCGGACTTAGGATCTGGGTTTAGGGTTTAGGGTTAAGGGTGAGGGTTTAGGGTTTAAGGGTTTAGGGGTTGGGTTTAGGGGTTTAGGTGTTAGGGTTTGGGTGTTCGGTTTTGGGGTTTGGGGCTTAGGGTGTCGGATCATAATCTAGACCCGTGATTAGTAAACCTCCCCCTTTGAAGGGCCTCAACATTAGGATCCCTATCACAATCCCGATTAAGGGGAGGGGTTTTATTAATCAGGGGTCTACACCCTAAACCCTAAACCCCATATAGTAGTTTCCATTTTCTTTTCCATTATTCCCAATATATTCCCAATATAACCCTAATGCTACCCCATATTCTATCCCATATTCAATAAGGGGAAGGGTTTTTATTAATCAGAGGTCTACATTAGGAGGACCCCCCACCCTTTAATAGTGGTATACTAGGAATATAAGAGGGCCCTAATATAATCCCTATTATCCCCTATAGTCACTATTACAGGGTGGGGGGTCCACCTAGGGTCTACATTAGGTTTGATGTTTTGACTCTACTGCCTTGGCTCTGGGTTTAGGGCTTGGGCTCAAAGTGTTTTTTTTGTTTTGTTTTTAACCTTTGGGTTTAGGGTTTAGGGTTTCAGGTTGGGGTTTGGGGTTTAGGGAGCTTTAAGCTTGGAGGTTCACATCGGAAAGAACATCGATAAGAGCGCTGCAAAAACGGACACCTTAAACCCTAAGCCCTGCACAAAGTTCGGCATCAGGTCCGTGAAAGAAAATCAGCGCAAAACTGTCCAAACTTCCTTATAAGAATATGAAGCAGGCCCAAACCCGTATGAAATCCCACATGACGGAGCCGTAACGCTGATCCAGCAGACCCGAACTATAAGCTAGGTGGACTCCCCACCCAGTAATAGTGACTATTAAGGAATAGTAAGGGTTATATCAGGGTCCTCTTATATTCCCATTATACCACTATTACAGGGTGGGGGGTCCTACTAAACTATAAGTCCTAAGCAGTTCATCCTCACTTTGAAGCCCTCAACTCCCTCATCCCCAAATCCCAGCCCTCAAAACTACGTGGCACTTAGGACCCCTACTAAGGGTTAACCCTTAATGACCTATAATAGGAGTATAAGGGAATCCCAAAGGGTTAAGGGTCTAAGGTCCAAGCTAAGTTCCCAGGAGAAAACCAAAAAGAAATTCAACCATAAAAGCCCCTAACTCCCAAAGCCCTACTGAACCCCAAGCCCCCAAAGCTTCCAATCATGTTCGGCTCTGGGTCAACCATCCATATACACTCCCGGAAACTAACATGGAAACCCAAAAAGGGCCCGATAAAAACTACAGTCCTTCTAAAATGGGGCCCTATGGGTTTCCATGTTAGTTTGGGGGAGTGTACAGCCTTGACATGGCACGTTAAGGTCAGCTCAATCTACGATCTACAAAATGGAGTCTACACTACACTTCTAAGCCGCAAGTCCCAAACTTGAAGGCCTAGTATGGATGGAGGGAAATCTTCCACCATCTTATGCACCCTATACCCTTGGAATGATAATTTCTTTCCGGGGTGTGCTAATGGTGAGAGATTTTTCTCTGAAATGCCAAACTCGCCCTAAACCCTTGCGGATAAGCCCCATTACCTACAGCTTAACAGCAATTACCCTTTAATGCGAACCTCAAATCCTAACTATAAGCCCCTACCTGTTTCCCAGGAGCCCATGCTAGGGGGCCATAATTACTTCCAACTTTAGATCCTCGGTAAAGCCCAAGTGGGGTTACAGGTAGGGACCTTGAACCCTAAACCCTAAACCCTAAACCTAAACCCTAAACCCTAAACCCCTTGCAAAAGGCTGGGAACCATTCTGCGTATCTCCCACAACCCGGGTCTTCCAGGCTTCATGGCAGCCACGCATGACATCTCCATCTACCTGGCCGGTGCTTTCTCAAAAGGGTTATACATTACCCACTATAATGGAGAATCAAATGGAAAAGAAAATGGAAAATGAAATGGAAACTGGGGATTATATAGGGGATTATAGGGTTTAGGGTTTAGCGTTTATTGGGGTTTGGGGTCTTATAAGGTTTAGGGTGCTCTTCTTAAAGGATTCTTAGAGGATTTAGGAGTCTTATAGGGTTTGGGGTCTAGGGTTTAAGGCTTTCAAAAGGGTTCTTAGAGGTTTAGGGGTCTTATAGGGTTTTAGGGTTATACTAGGGGTTCAGACTTGAAGGCTTCAGGACGAGGATATAGGGCCAGGTCTAGGGTTTAGGGCTCAATAAGCTATAGCATGAACTCCTAACATCCCCCGGTAATACCCCTTGTAATACTCCCCTCTATACCCCCAATACAACCCCCCCTTCAAGGAGTTTAGACCACAGCTCATATGGGGGTCAGGGTTGCGGGCATAAACTCTAAACCCAAAGGAAGTCAGGCCCTATAAGATTAGGCTTTAAAGGAGGGAAGGGATGAAACTTTAGGCTTTAGGGATTGGGGGTTAGGGTCTAAACTCCTTCAAGGGGGCTATATAGGAGACTATATGGGGGAGTATTCTAGGGGTTACTACGAAACTCAATGGGCAGTTTTGTTTGCTGGTGTGTTGTCCGGCGCATGAACTGTAAACCCTCAATCATGTCATAGCTTCAGCTATAGAGCGTGGACCGGGGCCAATACACGTAAACTTTGTTCTCCTGTTCTTCATGGCGAGTACAGGAATTTGTGTTTTTCTTTCGGGGTCCCAAGATGACACATAACGCAGGAACAAAAATCACTGTGCATATTGCTGCTACTATTACTATCAAAGTTATCTTACTGTTGCTATTACCAACACTAACGCCGTGACTCTTGCTTTCGCAGTTAGTATGGCTATTCCGATTACTCTTATTAAAGAACCCCTCAAAAAAGGGAACGTCGGACCCTGTAGCAAAAATACTACCCGCTTGTTAAGGGTTCATCACGAAATCCGAGAAGGAATCCCGTGGAACCATGGCAATTCCATAAACCCTAGACCTAAACCCTAAAACTCTAACCGTTGAACACTAAACCCTACACCCTAAAGCTCTAAAGAACTAAACACAACAACCATGAACCCTAGAACCCCAAACCCAAGGATTGTTGTTTAATCCCCTCTGAACAACAGCGACCTGTACTAGCCCAACGACATACTATTGATGGAGGACGTCTTGCGCCTCAGGTCCAATGGCTTAGGGTTCAGGGTTATAGCCCCCCTTTAGTAGATAGAATATGGGGTATATGGATAGAATATGGGGTATATGGGGATCTTTTTACAACATACCCAAAGCCATATTCTATCTACTTAAGGGGGACCCTAAATCCTCATCCCTAAATCGTAGTTTCCATTTTCTTTTCCATTATCCTTATATAACCCCCGTTCTCTATCTACTTAAGGGAACTATAACTGGTAACTTAAAGGTTTAGGGTTTCTGCCGAAAGGTGTCTTCCACCCCTAAACCCTAAACCCTAAATACCCTAAACCCTAAAGCCTAAAACCTAAACCCTAAATAGCCTAAACCCTAAACCGTAGGCCTCGGCAAAGGTGGACAAGTCTAAGCCGAAGATCGCTGCGGCCTCGAAAGCCACTTGGATGATCTTTTGACTTAGTGGCTTAGGGTTTTAGGGTTTATAGGGTTTATAGGGTTTATAGGGTTTATAGGGTTTATAGGGTTTATAGGGTTCAGGGTTTACCTACTATCCACCAAAACCCCCCATAATCCCAGTTCATAAGTAGACTGATTAAGTCAGGAGATCCTGAATGCAATCCAAAGCCCTTAATTCTAAGCTGTACATTGCTTGAAACGGGCTGGGAACGTCAGATCTTTCCTTCTGGCAGATGCGGCTATGAGGATTTTTTGGCTGTGTGTCATATGACCCCTACAAGCTTGTTGAAAGGGTTTGGGGTTTAGGATACATGAGGTGCCCAGTTTTAGTTAGCTTTAGCCCCACCCAGCCTGGGTAATTACACGACCACCGCCCATGTATAGCCCTTAGTTATTCAATTATGGGTCATAGTTTGGGGCACAGGGTTGTTCGTTTCAATACTAACACGAATCATCAAATTTAGTATTGAACCATCCTTTGCGTTCTGCCCCTGAATTTCGATGTGTCTTGGATGTGTACTAAAGTGCTCAGCCCATTCACATGGGAAGGGTTGCCTCTACAAGCTTTACAATGGTAAGTCTGGTCTACCATGTTGTGCCTGGTTTAGGAACATCTTTCTCGAATTCTGGGTTGTCTGCCTTCTTCATAAACCTTGGTTGGCTTTTAGAGACCTTTGAAAATATTAGTATAGATGGGTCCCTATAAAACCCGTAAGGGAAAATATTGAAGGAACCCAAAAGCCTAGCCGGTGAAAATTATGAGCCACAGTCGAAAACCCCCAGCACCCTCCTTAATAGCCTCTATAATGCTTCCATAGTTAATCCCTAAATAGCCACCCATTTAAGGAGTTCAGTTAGCTAAGTAAACCCTTCTTCAAGGAAATACTGATCTGTCTGTGACTGTTCATGTTGCTTCAGCTTGTACTTCTTATGGTCCCCCTTAAGTAGATAGAATATGGGGTTTAGGGCTTAGAAATAGACTATGGGGTATATGGGGATCTTATTATATAATGTACCCAAAGCGATACTCTACCTACTTAAGGGGGACTAAGATATCGTAATTTCAGGCAGGACAAGTCAACATTTCCCTTTTTGCATTCCGCTTTTTGACTCTGTTCATTCGGTGTTGTCTCCATCTAAGCCCTGAACCACCTGGTCTGGGTTGTTTGCTTTGTATTTGTTTGTGTTCTCTCTCTCTCTCTGATTTCGTCCTTGTGCCTGGCTTGGTAAGATTTAGCTTGCTCGTTTAGGGTTTAGGGTTCTCTCAGCACGTATTACATGTTCTATATCCTTCTTCAAACTTTCCAAGCTTCAGGTTACCTTGACACTTTCCTTCCCTCATTTTACACTATAAACTTTTTTTATACTTCATCCCTTTGAATGCATTTCCTGCGAAAACTCGATGAACTTATTTCTTCCCTTTAAGCCTATAATTCGCGCTAAGCTTTTGGGGTTTACGGTTCAGGGCGCAGGGTGCTGGCTATATTTTTGTAGACAAGCCCGGCAGAATTTATTGCACGGGTTTTAACTGCATACTTACAGAATCGTCTGAGGGCTTTAGTTGCAACATGTTTCCCACGACATATGTATCGTGGTCCTAAATCTCAAAAAAGATAGGAAAACCGACAACAATATTATCATCGAACGCACTCATTATTATCAGAGGATAATACTATGACTTGGTTTTCCACACTGTAGTAGTATAACGCCCTTACAAAGGGTTCTTATCTGTCAGTATACTGCATCTTTCTATGTCTACAACAATGTTTTCTCACATGCTAATGCTGGATATCCCAATCAGTAGAACCCATTGATATACCCAAATCTAAGTTCAACAATACTAAGAATGAGATGATGCCATGATTACCAGCCTACAAAACGGCAAGAATTTCCAACCCAAGCCCCGTCATCGGTTGCAAGAATTGACGTGTAGTGATGCAATATGAGCTATAGTCTAAACTCCTAGTATCCCCCTTTAATAAGCTCTATAAGAGTCCCCTATAAGATCCCCTATATGACGCACTTTAATGAGTTTAGATTGTAATTCATGAATCTATCTAGGTTCCGGAGACTGCTCACAGGCCATTGAGCTGCAAGCCTGTTGGCCCTGAAGCCTATGCCTTACACCCTGAACCCTGTATCCTAAACCCTAAGCCCTGTACCCCATACCATAAACCCTAAATCCTGCCTTGGGTGTGACCATCGACTTCCCAGCACCGCTGGGCCCCACAATGCAGAGGGCCATTGGCCTCTGGGCATCAAGGTTTGGAAGCTGATGGAATGGGTTTAGATTTAGGATTTAGGGTTTATGGCATATAGGGTTTAGGATATAGGTTTAGCGTTTAGGGTTGCGGGTTTAGGGTCTCAGAATCAGCGGGTTTAGGGCTCAGGTTTTAAGGCTTTCGTGAAGCTGGAGGGATCGACGGGATGCATGAGGATTGATTTTTGATTTGTGGCAGCTAGCGACACGTGGGTAACCCGTAGCAAAACATTATCCTTATTACCTTGAGCTACAAGAGGAACCAGGTTTTTGAGAAGCGCTGAGGTTATGAAGCTACGTACCCCAAAACCCATAGTCCTGGCGACTACAAAGACCCTTTTTCTCACAACTAACTATGATTTGCCCAAGCTTTCTGGTGTAGCTCCGGTTTGTGTGGTAGAAAAATAGCCCCACAAAACAACGGCACTGACGTAGGAGCAGTCCCTAGAAAATGTCGAGAGAGGACTTCAAGATTCAAGGTTTCGAAGGAGAGCCCCATACTTCTAGCCTAAGCCCGGGGTGACCCAGACCCCTGATTACTAAAATTCCTCCCCTTGATATGGATTATGATAGGGATCCTAAAATTAAGGCCCCTAAAAGGAGGGGATTTATTAATCAGGGGTCTACATTACAGAATACAATACAAGGGAAGCGCACCGCTCAGAAACAGTTCGTAGGTCCCATGGGCCTGCATGTGTTTCAGAACAACTCCTACTGTTGAAGAACAAAATTCCGGCAAGAACCTGTATACATATACCATACCGTAGGAGGTTTGTAGTATGATATACCTAGTGCGGATTGAGGAATTCTACCAGCCCTCAGAACATCCTTACCGTGAAGCAACCGCCACTTAAACACCTGTATCCCACTCCCCTAAACCCTCAATCCTCAACCCTAAACCCTCAACCCTAAACCCTTAACGCTAAACCCTAAACCCTAAAGCCTCAACCCCAAACCCTGAACTGCCTACCTGGACCCCCAAAGCATGTAAAATAATGGCCTTTATGGTTACTGTTCTGTGCTTAGGGCCATTATTTTACATATTTTGGGGGTTTGGTCCTTGAAGCACCCCTCAAGCCTCACCCAAACCTTAAACTGCCAACCCTAAACCCTCAACCCTAAAATCCTAAACCCCCAAAACCCTAAACCCTCAAACCCCAAAGCCCCAAAACCCCAAACCCCCCATGTCCTTGAAACACCAAGGTTCGAGCCTTTGGGAGCTGGGTGCGGCTGGCACTTTGTCGATGCGAGAAGCCTGGCCCACTCATGGGCTACTGGATAGGGTTTAGGGTATAGAGTTGAGGTTTAGCGTTGGGTTTGGGGTTGGGGTTTAGGGTTTTAGGGTTTAGGGTTTAGGGCTTACAGGGAGGGGCCCCCTAGCTATAAGTTGGGTTATATGTTAGGATAACTATGGTTATAGGTTCCGTAAGTTCTAGTTATAGGACTTAATATTAGTTATGCCCCCACCCAGTAACAGTGTATATTAGGGGTCCTAATAAGGGCCATATATTACCATATTATACTTATTATCCAACTGTTACTGAGGGGGGGCAGTACCCAAGGTTTAGGGTATAGAGTTAGGGTTTAAGCAGTATGGGTTTAACCTTTGCAATTCCGGGCTTGGAGCTTGGGGATTATGGGCGCTAGTATGGGACCTTAACCCTAGGGTCCCCATGTAGTCCGCTATCCAGCAAATGCCCTCAAGAGGCCCTGGAATCCCTATTTACAATAACTGCAAAAGCAGGCTTAGGGTTTAGGATTTCCCTAAAACCTCAACCCCGAACCCTAAACCCTTAACCCTAAGCCCTTAACCCTGAACCCCCAAACCCTGAATTTCAAGCCGCCATTCGGGGTGAGGTCAGGTCGGTCGTTACCATATGCTCCGGGGCATCAGGGTCTGAACAGGAGGCTTAAAGAAGTTGGGTTCTAGAGTTGGGTAATAAGGGATCGCAGCTGACGTACGCAAGGGTCCCCATGACTGTGTGCCAAAGCACGAGCACGAGGACGTACAGCAACAGCAAGACGGCGAGGGCGAACCGCAGTATGTCGTAGGCTGTTGAGACCTCGACCATGTTCGGGTACCTCTGTAATGCGCTCACTGGCAAAATTGCGTAAGAGATAGCCCCCAAGCCAAACATGACAAGTATCAGATAGATCAGGGCGTTAGCAAAGGCATTAAACAATGCAAGCGCGCTCCAGGTGCGCGTCAGGTCGCTTTGCCGTGCGATCTGGCACATTTCGGTCCTGACTGGACCGCATAGCTCCAGATTGGCTAAACACGCTTTGCAGCGGAGTTTTTTTTGGCCGCGGACGGCAGACCCCTCAGACGACCCGCCTGAACCACCCAGCAAACGCCAAGGCTTTGGGAGGGAAACCCAAAACCCTCAAGCGTAAACCCTAAACCCTGAACCCTATACCCTAAACCCTAGACCCAAACCCTAACCCCTATACCCCAAACCCTAAACCGCATTGGAGTCAGGAGTTTTAGACTTAAATCAGCTCTACCAACTTATGGGATGATGTTCAGGTATCTCCGCTGTATGAAGGACCCCCGAAAATGGGGGTTTCCCAAAATTAGCCTTTTGGGAGCCCCTATAATAAGGACTATTCTATATTGGGGTCTATAATGGGGTCCCCTATTTTGGGAAAGTACCCAAATCTTCTAGCACCTGGTAAAGTTCAGGTTGGGGCGTTCTGGGACCCTGAACTCGGGTGGAATGTGTACTTGGGTCCATTGTACTTATAACCTACT
>CAJNIZ010009003.1:3396-14988 GCA_905231905.1 Symbiodinium pilosum
TTGTAGCGTGGCATAGCTGGACCGTTGCGCGCGCATACGGCTCTTTCCTGACAGGATTGTTTTGGCTTTCACGGCTAAACTTTCCAAGAACACACGTGCGGGGCACTGGCTGCAATGTGGCAAGTCCAGCAACCTTCAGTACAGAAGTGCCACCACTATTATTGCTCTCATCATTAGTATCACTGTCCACCAATGTCGATCAAATCGCTTCCGGGGCAGATGTTACAGAACGGATTTTCGCGAAAGGCGCGCGAAAGGTGCGTGAAAAGAGCGCGAAAGGCGCACATGGCCCGGGAAGGTAGTTAGCCACGCGCGGGCTTCTATGAAATGGCCGGCTTCTTGATTCAAAGAATTTTGCCTTCATGCGGAAGTCTGCGGGCGAAAGGGCGGCGAAGGCACTACTTTTGGAAAAAGGAATATTAGATAATCGGTAGATATTCCAATATGGCAGACGAAATCAAACGATTTCATGAAGATATGATATAAGATTACAAATAAGGCGAACGAGATGAGAGGCTATAGATTAGAAATCTCGGATACGATCTAGATACTATATAAACATCGACATTCAGATAGAGGGATTTTATATATTCAAATCTCGGACTACGAGAAATAAGAGAAGGGAGAATTTTTTTACTTTTCGTCATTGAAATTTTTAGATTTACCGAATATTCGAAGAATTCATGAATATAGATATTGGCATGAAAAATTTAATTCATATTTATAGGAATGAGAATTATATGTAAATTTTTATGAGGCATATAATTATTAATTTGAATTCGAGGGAGAATGAGACATGAAAAAGAGCGAAAGGAAGGTACGATGGGAGAAATATCGGGAGGAATAGGGCGGAAAATTGGGTTTATTGGGCGTTCGGCTTGGAAGAAAAATATATCGAGAGGCATAATATAATGCATTTCTTTGAATTTCTGATTATTATCATTTGATAAGGACGATATAGGATTGATTGAATATTGATTTCATATTTTATTAAGAGAGGTATAGGATTGGTTTAATATTGAATTATATGAATGGTATTCGAAAATGTAATACGTATTCTTAAGCTATCTTCTTTAAATTTGATTTTCAATTCTCATGAATTTAGGTCTTCGTCATTTCAAATGAAAGAAATATATTTTATTCTATAGGAGAATATATATATATATATAGAGGAGAAGAAAGATAAATAGGTCGATGAATATTTTTCTATTTAGAATTATATAAATTGATAGATAATTAATATATATATATAAATAAATAATAAGATAAGATTATATAAAAAGATAGCTACTGAAATAGAATTCGATAATAGGAAAAGAAATAATGAAGGGAGAGACCTATAGATTTTCTTATGATATTATCGGCGTTTTGACGTCTATCGTCATGGCGTTTCTTACCTCGGATTACCATTGATTTTGTCGTTGGCTATTTCGGATCGCGAGAGGGGGCAAGGATGAAGAGGGAATGAGGATTCTGGGATTCGTTATTTAAGGCAATTGACGAGCCGACGAGATATTAGATTGGATGATTACGATTGATATTATAAGGACGAATCTATATTGCCCTGCACTACTATATTAATCAGAGCGCCATATATAGACGAACAGACGCTCAAAGAAAATTGCATTTTATGCCTTTGAGATATTTTCTTGAATAAATTCAGAAGACGGAACTTGCTTTCAGGACCCCCCGCGCAGGAAGGATGATTCCAGCTCTGAGATGGCGGAAATATGAGCGCGAGATTTTGGAGAGGAGATATTTTCGTATTTCTTTCCCAATCGTTTCGACGTATTATTCTTGGTCTTTCGGCATCTTCTTTCTCGTCTAATTCGTGGCGGGGGGCGGGGTTCTACGACTGGAAGGCGGATATCGATTCTTCTTGTAGTTTTCGATCTTTCAAACGATTATAGAGATATCTAGTTAGGATTTATTTCTTGAATTAACGATGCCGATCGAGGTCGAATTCATAT
This sequence comes from Symbiodinium pilosum, assembly GCA_905231905.1. Taxonomy (NCBI): domain Eukaryota; class Dinophyceae; order Suessiales; family Symbiodiniaceae; genus Symbiodinium; species Symbiodinium pilosum. The sequence continues at coordinate 5,367 of CAJNIZ010009003.1, forward strand.
TTTCAAGATTTTCGGGAATTGATCATCTTTTACGAAAGACGAAAATAATAGATATTATGAGAGATATGAAATAAATATTATTCAAGAAATTCTTGAATTCTAATTTCGATGAATATTCATCTTTGACGAGCTATTAGGATTTCGAAAGAATATTTCGTCTTCGGAATAGCTAGAGAATCTAAAATCTTAATTGATCTCTCTAATATATCGCGCAACCATTAATTAGAGATTATATTTTATATTCTCTATCCTTTTATTTCTCATAAATATCTGATGATCAATCATATAGGATATTGATTGATTAATATCTTTATATTTCGAAAATCATTATGGCTATTTATGGCTATTTATCTATCAATATGAAGATTTAGAATATTAATCGATCTATGAATATATCGATTCGATCTGATTGATAGCCAGGTATTCAATCTCCGAATCTATTTATTAAATGATATGAATAAGAAGATCCGTCAATCTAATAATCTATTTTCTGAATTATATTCAAATTTTGATCATTTATCATTCTCTTCATCTATCTATTTGAAAAATTATATATTAATATCTCATCTTATCTAATTATCGATATCTATATAGATATATCTAATCATATATTCATTTCTTTTTATATTTCCTATATATCTCTTCGTTATATAGAATCTATTTCTTTATTCTCTCTATCTCTTTCATGATATCAATTATTTTCATACTATATATTCAATATATATTTCTATATAGTTCATTCTATATATTTCTTTCTTTTTCTCTTTCTATTTCTCTCCTCTTATTTCTTTTTATATTTCATTAGATTTAATATTTTCGATATTATCGATCGATTGGGATTTAATCTTATATGCTATAAGAAAAATTCGAATATATTAATCATATATTCTCGTTTCTCCTTACCCCGCGTTCTATCCGGCAGATAATATGCAATCGTAGATTTATATAATTTATTGAAATAGATTCCCGATCTATCATTCTAATTAGGAATTAGAATGATGATAATAGATTTTAGATTATCGATTTATTCATCATATTATATTTCAATTTATCATTCTGATGATTTATCGATTTATCAATTTGACGATCGATTATTCTACGAATTTCTTAATCAATTTCATGATGATTCCATTTGCTTATCTATAGAAATAATATCAGGGGAAGCGCTCGTTATAGGACCTGAAATATTATCGTTCGTCTCAATTTTTTTAAAAGAGGTTTGAATTCATAAAATATTTGCGGATATTCAGTTCGTTTCTGATTAGGATATAGATTTATAGCTTCAGATCTTGGGGATTCGGACGAGGAAGATTTTAGACTAGATCTAAGAAATATTGGCAAATTCATCTACAATTAAGGATCCCAAGATTATCAAATTCTCGTCATATAATGAACGATCTATTGATATATAATCTAGGGAAAAAAAGATATAAGATAAATTTCAGGATCTCCGTCGAGAAATATTTCTTATAAGAGAAATTAGGAAGGATTTATTGATACGGAGAAGGAATTCTTGAATTCATTTTAGAATATAATCCCTATATAAGATCCTATATTATCTCTTATATAATCTTTCTTTAAGGAATTTGAATTATAGCTCATATTAGGAATTGGATTTACGGTTTAGGGCTTGGGATTAATCAAGGCTATCTAGATTCCCTGATATAAGAATTTAGATTTAGGATTTAGGGGGATATTCCAAATTATTCTTTGAATAATTACGTCGGCTTTCTTTTATAATATTCGTATATATTTTCTGATACACGGAGAATTATTCATTTATTATATATTCTATAATCATCATGATCTAAGATCTTCATAGTTTTTAGATTCTATATTTTCGGAATCTTACGAAGATTAGAATAATTCATATCATTCTTTAATATCTCTTTTCTCATTAGCATTATTGAGATTAATAAAATTATTAGAATATTTCTAGAATGAGGCCCATCATTATCTATAGAATTCGTAGATAGCTGGCAAGTAAATATAGATATCAGAATAAGAATTTAGAGAATTGATATAGATTTAATGAATATTTAGAATTCTTGAAATGAAATATAATAATTCCAGCTATCTCTATTATCAATCTATTCGTTGAGAATCGAGAATTCAAGATAATTTGAAATGAAATCCAAATATAATAGATCATCGTCAAATATAATGAATAATATCTTTATGAATAAATGATATATATCTATCAAATCAAAATCATTAAATAAAATCGAAGATATCTATCTCCAATCGATTAATCTATCAATTAAATATATAATTCTATCTACATAGATATTTCTATATTTATTATAGACGTATTCATTTTTCATTATAATTATCAGAAATAATTCCTAATAATTATAAGAAAGAAAATTAGAACGATTTACATATAATTTTAATATATAAAAAAATTAGAAATTATCGAATATTTATCTTAGAAGAAGATCTAATATGTATAATAGTTATAGCTTTCATATCTCCAAATATCAAATAATCATATTGCCAAATTATGAAATAACGACGAATATTGATATATATCATCTAGATATATCATATTTTGTCAGATAATTTCGAGGTCTTTCATCAATAGATCTTATAAAAGAGAGATTGAATTTATTTATCATTCAAATATATATTCCAATATTTCAAGATTATATCTGAATCGAAAAAAATAGAATTCCTGAGATATGCTAAACCATATTTTCAAGATTATATTAAGATATGAATTTATATATATTTCTAATTTAGATATCAATATCATTTATTTCTATATATTTGATAATATCGTTCTTTAATCGATTTATCTATTCATTTGAATTATTTATTGATTATATATAGAATTATTTAAGATAATATAAGATAACCAATTGAGAAATCAACCAATTGATAGATCCAATAAACGACCGAAACCGCAATATTTCAGAATGACAGATCGTAAGATTGAACAATCGATTCATCATTAAACGGAGAGATCGAGAAATTATGAAAAATGCAATTGTAGTCTGCAAACGTGAGATTGATTCAACGACGGACAATATTTCTGATTGATTGCGCAGAGAAATCGGGTGATGGAGAGATAAATCCGAGAGATCATGAGATCGACAAATTTATAGACCGATACACGGATAGACCGACAAATTGGCAACCTCGCCGATATATTGCTTGATTTGAAGGGTGACAGGCTGATAGACCGATGGGCCTTCTTTTTCAGAGCGCTTAACGGATAGACTGATAGACTGAAAGGACGACTAACAGAAGGACAGGCAAACTTCGGAAGATAGACAGTCAGATCGACAAACTGACAGATTGACTGACGGACTCATGGGCCGACAGACCGTGAGACTGTCGGACAAACAATCAGAACGACGGACCGAAACACGTAAAGATTGACAGACCGGCACCCTCGCTGATCCACCGTCATTCCGGCCGGTTCGCCGATAGTCTGATGGCTGGGGCGGAGAGAGGGAAGGGCGCGACCAAAAATCTGCGAGATTTTTGGTCGCCCACCTCGGACACAAAACCTCATAGATGTTCGAGCCTTCAACTTTTTCCCAAAGGATCTAAAATCACGGGAATTTTAGAGCCCCTAGGGAGCCCGCAGGAAGCATTTTAATGGAGAGCTGGAAAAGCTAGGCCCCGCGCGAGCGACATGGCCGCAACTGGCCGCGCCGTTTTATTGAGGTATACAAACTGTCAGAAAATTTGGTACATTGGTCACAAATACATGTGCTCTAATAATATATATATATAGATTCGCGCAAGTGCCATCAACAATGATTGAGGAAAATTGCGTGGCACCTTGAATCCGTGGCCTGAGATTGATCTGCCGCAGGCCACAAAAAACTGTGGAATCTGCGATGTTCGAAATACATCGAAAATGAATCTAGTCTAGGATTTTGACTTTCAGCGCTTGAGTCACCCCCACGCAGCACGTGCTTTCTCTTCTTCGAGGCTGTATGTGCGCAGTCCTCGCTACACTAGGCTAGTCAGGTGAAACGATGGCTCGGTGGTTTCCCAGTATAGGAATCTGGTTTAGGCTTAGGGTTCTACGTGGCACTTAAGACCCTACTAAGGGTTAACCCTTAGGTACCTATGATAGGAATATAAGGGAATCCCAAGGAGCTAAGGGTCTCAGGTCCCAAGTCCCAAGCGTTTAGACTGGTTTGTAAGGCTGGAAGTATGGGCATCTAGTATGGGTTCTTTCCCGTTTCGGGGGTCTCTGGAAGATGACTAGCATTTGGATTGCTAGAGGGGCTCAGAACCATTCTAATCTCTTCATGCACCCCCCCACCTTTAATGTTAAATGTGACCGCCAATGCACAAGGTCTGTTACGGGGAAGGCTTTCTCCTAGGGGTGGGGGGTATTTACTGTAATATTTAGGAGTGGATGCACCATGATTAACTATGTTGCGTCAACAACCGAGAGCCCGCCGTACATGGCACTGTGAGCCTAGGATTTAGGCACCTGATTGAGTGAGCAATTTTTGGTGCTGGCACACTTCTCTGTATGCCCTAGGACCCTCCCAGATATTGTATAGGTGTATGAGGATGCAGAATACCCTGCAGTATCCAAACCCTGTCAAGGGAGATAGGGCTTAGGGCTCACTGTAAATAGAATACAGGGAGGGTTTAGGATTTAGAAGTACAGTCCCCCTTAAGTAGATAGAAGATGGCTTTGGGTATGTTATAACAAGATCCCCACATACGCCACCTTCTATCTAGTCAAGGGGGACTAGAGGGGTTCAGTGTTTAGTGAATTAGGGCTTGGGGATTCAGAGTTGGGAATTCCGATTTTTATGGGCTATGTATAGGGGTACCCCAATATGGATCTCATTATACCATACCCCTTTGTTGTGGGACCCTTATTTTTGGGAATCCCATCTCTGAGAAGCTAAACTTGTGATAAGGCTATGCTGTCCGAAGGCGGAAAATGTTGCCGGAAAACCGCCCATTCAGGTGCTTGGTAAACTAAAGGCATCACCTCCAGTTGGGCTTGGGGTTCAAAAGGGTTTGATGTTAGGGGTCTTACTGTGTAGCTTCGGTTTTAGGGATTTAGGTTTTAGGGTTTTCGGTTGAAGAGAATTGGACCATTAGATGAGAAGTTCGGGAATCCTGTTGCGACAAACATGACAGTAACAAGAGTCATGGAACTCCCAGTTCTGCTCATTCTAAGGTCCTTGCCTGTGGGGTCCCATGCCCTACGCTGTAGGGTTTCGGGTTTTAGGGTTTAGGGTTAACCCCAAACCCTACAAGCATGTAAAATAGGGCCACTACCTCTCTCAACTATATTGTTCATATAGTCCCCCTTAAGTAGATAGAACATGGCTTTGCGTATATATACTAATGACCACACCATATGCCCTATATTCTATCTACTTAAGGAGGTCTATATTTCCACGTCCTGCCAGGCTCAAGGGGCTCAAGCTGAAGGTTCGAGACTTAGTGCCAGTAATCCAGAACCCCCGATGAATAAACCCCCTCCCCTTAATAGGGATTTAGGGTTTAAGGTTTAGGGCTTCGGGATTATAATAGAGATCCTAATATTTACACCCTTAAAAGGAGGGAGGTCATAAATCATGGGTCTACAATACCTGAAGCTTATCTGAAACAAGCCCCTAAACCCTCAACCAACCCCTAATCCCTAAGCCCCCAAGAATCAGCCTTCCCGGAAGTGCATAGGTATCTAAAACACCGGACATGCAGAACACTTCCCTGACAACCCTGACCGCCTCAACCCGTAAACTGGGTTGCTGTTGGGGACTTTAGTTTAAGTTATTACATTGGGGAGACACGTGTTTTCTTGCTATCTATATATATATATATGTACCCATTATGGTAACTTAAATTCAGTTCCTTAACAGCAAGCCAGTAAGCCACGTATTCAGTCGCACCTCTAGGGCCAAATCCCCGAAAAGTCTTCTCCTTCCGGGGTAAAGCTGGCTCCGAGGCCTGACAAACACCGGATAGCATACAAGCTTGCGAATCTTGAGAGCTAGGTCTAGGTGATACAACCAAAACTTGAAACTTCCTCTCACCCAGCCCTAAACTCTCAGCCTCTTAGACCCCCTAACGTTTAATTTGAACCTCCTCCCTAAAGGCTACCCTGGAACCCCTTCAAACATGAAACTGCTCCTATAGCTCCTGGTTCCTGGTTCTCAAGGAATGAAGGAGTGGATCCGATTTGATCGTAGTTCAATTTCTCTTTCAATTTCCTAAGCCCTAAACTTGAGACTGTACTTTCTAGTTTCTCTCCCGTTCCCTCAATCTTTACTAGCCGGCACCTTAAAGGTGAGTGCATCATGAGATTTGCTGGCCATGCTGCGGGCCGGACGGTTTTGCAGGATCATGGGATCATGGCCTTATTGGGGAGCAGGCTGTAAGAATGCTGGGGTTTGGGGGCTTAGGGTTCCGCGATGTCAGGCTCAGGAGTTTAGCTTTAGGTTTTAGGTTTTGAAGGTTTGGGCCTCAAGGCTGGGTTAAATTTTTGTGGCTAAAGGGTGGCGCAGGCTGCAACCCCCAACGCCTTTTTTGAGGGCTCCGCTTGCCGTACCCTACACTATCCTGCCCTACCCTACCCTCCTACGTTGCACTATATAGCAGCATCAGGCAAACCCCAGGCAAGGAAGCAGGGTTTGTGCTAATGTTGTTGTGCATGTGCTATGATCAATCCTCTTTGTACCGGGATTGGCTCTTTGTACGGTAATTGGACAAAAAACCCACCCCAATACCCCTTTATCAAGCAATACGCCTTACGTCATATCAGGGTTCTTATTATATATAACCCCTATATGATCCCTAAAACCCCTATAGCTTCCACTTTCTTTCCATTATCTGTATATTATCCCAATATGTTCAGGTATATTCCTTATTGGGGGGGGGTATTGGGCCCCCTGAGTTGCAAGATTTACATGTTTAGTGTGGGGTCACTTCTCTAAACACAGCCAGTCATGAAAAACACACACGTAGGGCACTGCTTCTTTTGTTGGGAGATAGGTTCGAGTAGATGCCACGGGTGAATCGCCTAGCTCTTCTTGTTGTAAGTTGACAGGTGGCATTCAACACCTCTCTCTTAAAGGCTGTGTCCAAAAATCTAAAGCCTGGAACACTAAACCGCGACCCCGCGCCCTAAACTCAAAACCCATAAGAGGATTGTAGTAACCACAGAAGCAAACTAAAACTATCATATTGTAGGGTCCTCATTGCAAGGGTTGGGCTATCAAATACCAGAAGATGAGCACCAGCTCCTAACTTTTATCAAAAACTTCGGGATCATGGACGAATCTTTGAGCCTCGCACCTGCACATCGCTCTTGTGGCTGAGGGGACTTTGAGGCTAGGTTTAGGCTTTGGAGTTGAGCTCTTTGGAGTAGGCATAGAGTTAAGGGCTGAGTTTTAACCTTGGCTGTGCGAGTTTAGACTCCTGACCAAAATCCTAGGCCCACACACAGCGCTGAGGCAGCCCATGTCATCTTCTTCCAGCTGCTTCTGAACCAGCGCCTCAGGTTTGGCATCAAGTCTTTTAGCATCAACCTACTCCCCCAATATGGTTGGATGAAATGAGCCACAGTCTAAATTCCTACTATCCCCCTTAGTAACACCTATCATACTCGCTATGTAACCCCCGTTAAGGAGTTGAGACTATGGCTCATATAGGAATAATGGAAAAGAACATGGAAACGACGATCTATATAGCAGCAGCACGAAGTGACGGCATGGCCTGTGCGGACTACCCCATGGAACTTGAAGGACATACTCGAATTTCTCAAGGTTTGGGCTTTAGGGCTTCGGGTTTAGGGCTTAGGGTTTAGGGTTTGGGGCTTAGGGGTTGGGGTTTAGGAATTAGGGCTTAGGGTTTCAGATCATATGGACATGTGGGCTGCTGACCCTGAGCCCTGCACTTTGGCAGCTTAAGCCTCAAACCTGCCAAGACCCCTTGTCTGCTACCAGGCTAACCGCCCCAAAGCGCAGAACATTCTAGTCCCCCTTAAGTAGATAGAATATGGGGTATATGGGGATCTTATTGTAATATACCCAAAGCCATGTTCTACCCACTTAAGGGGGACTATAAATCTTGCACAACAAATCCCTAAACCTGAACCTTACTCTATACCCTAAGCCCAAAACTGGCAGAAAACTAGACAGCCCAAGCTTGGGCTCCTGCCTTTACCTTGGAGTTGTAGCCTGGTCGATCCCTGGCGCCGGTAGGTTTCAGGGCTTACTGGCATCATGGGTTCCCCTACTACCCCCCTCTATACTAGCCCCCTAAATTCCACCCCTACTTAACCTTAATTAAGCCGAATTATCCCTAAATAACCTCAATCAAGGAAGGAACCTAGGGGGGGGTAGTACAGAGGGGTGTGGTAACCCTAAACCCTAAACCCTAAACCACGGAACCATAAGGGCGTGTTTCAGGGCTTACTGGCAGATGGTGCCCAGGCTCCTAGAGCTGCAGCCCTCCTATCACTGAAGCCCTGGACCTCCAGCCTAAAAGTTGGTTCAGGGTTTTAGGGTTTAGGGTTTTAGGGCTTTAGGGTTTAGGCTTTAGGGTTTTAGGGTTTTAGGGTTTTAGGGTTTAAGGTTTTAGGGTTTAGGGCAAAATGATACGAGAAATTTGGGAACCCCAATATCCTTATTTTGGGCAGAACCCTCAAAAGCCTAAACCTTGAACGCTAACCCCTAAACCTTAGATATTCCTATACAACCCCTATATCCCCTTTGAAAAAACTAAGCCTCAATAATTTTGGGAAAGCCCTAGTTTAGGGGTTTTGGGTTAAGGGTAGTATTCATGGAGATTTCGCCCAAGCAGTGCAAGGAATGGATATGAGACGAAAACTACTGCATTATTTCGGGCTTTAAACCCTAAGCCCTAATCCCTAAACCCTATTTAGGGTTTCTGCAGGGCGTGGGGCTCAGAGCTTTTGGCTTAGGGTTGGGAAGCTGGAAGACAGACAAACACCCCTGACCAGCTAGAGCTGGGTGAAGGGACTAGGGTTTATAGGGGTAATATTAGGGTTATCTTGGGGAGATATAGGGAATAAAATGGAGACAACTATTTAGGGTTTAGGGTTTAGGGTTTAGGGCAACTCAAGACAAAATTCCTGAAACAACCGCGGTACTACTTCGGGACCCTAGGGTTGCTCCGGGCTAGCTGGGTAACCTGCATATACAGAATTGGAACCGGGGTTACTAAAGGGATGCACTGTAAACCCTAAACCCTCCACCCTAAACCCTTAAACCCTAAACCCTAAAACCTTAAACCCCTAAACCCTAAACCCCTAAACCCTTAAACTCCTAAACCCCTAAGACCTTGCCTGACAAAGAGTGACTCGGCATCAGGGTTCGCGCCGCCTTCAGGAGTGGCCTTGCTAGCGCTCTCAAGAGTTCAGGGCGTAAGGATTTAGGGTTTAAGGTTTAGGATTTAGGGTTTAGGGTTTAGGATTTAGGGTTTAGGGTTTGTTCAGATCAAGGGGACTCGTTCCCCAGCCGGACGGGCTTGCAAATTAGAATAGATTTTTCGGCCTCGGAGCACGCATTGTGGCCTTGGCGAGCGGGGGCCTATCGGCCGCACCTTCATCATTTCCCTCCCGCGCCGTGAGGGCGGCTCCCACCCTTAGCCGGCTCCGCCTTTT
>CAJNIZ010009003.1:15088-29688 GCA_905231905.1 Symbiodinium pilosum
AAATCCTGTTCTTTAGGATTTAGCGCTAAATCCTGTTCGCTAAACCCTGTTGTACAGGATTTAGGCCCCCTAAATCCTGTACGCGGTCGCGTTTTGAGAAACCCCAGGTTTTAGGGTTTAGTGTTTATATAGGCAGTACTGCCAGGGTCGCCCAAAGAACTAGCGGTGGCACGGCATACAGCTTGATGGCACAGTAGAAGCTACATGGCAGGTGCTTCGTATTTGCGAGCGCGAGAAAGGCCGCCTGGCTGAGGAGGTGCTTCGGTCGGCCCTCCCAAACGGGAGGAAGGCCGACCGGCAGGCGCCCCTTGAGTTTAGGGTTTAGGATTTAGGGTTTAGGATTTAGGGTTTAGGATTTAGGATTTAGGGTTTAGGATTTAGGGTTTAGGGTTTTAGGGGTTTAGGGCTAAAGAGAGCTTAGGGCGATGTAGGTGATATCTAAGGTTTCGGGCTAGATAGGGCTAGATAGGGCTAGATAGGGCTATACAGAATTTAAACTTTTAAGGCTATCTTGAGAATCCATGGCTAAGTAGGGTGTATAGGGTCTAGGCTTGAAAGGTACGGGCTGAAAGTGATAAGGTTCGACACCCTGCCGCAAAGTAGCATGGAACCCCACCAGGCCCCCTGTTCAAAAGGGCGGTCGTCAATCACTTTTTGTGGCCGCTTGTTGGTTTGGAGCGGGGTATTTGGTTTGGGGCTTTCAGAGACATGGGGGACCCGCAAACGGGCCACAAAGGGCAGTCGGATGGATACCAAACATGGGAGGTTCTTAGGTAAAGCTTTACATGCACCAAGTACGGTTAAACGTATCGTTTGCCTTGCTCACTTGAGAATGCTGATGGACCTGCAGAAAACTGTAGACTTGGCACCTGAAATTGCAGAGTGCAGGCATGGAGCGCCCTTGCCGAGATCAACCACAGTCTAAACTCCTTAAAGGGGGCTATATAAGGGAATATGTATGGGAGTATTAGAGGGGTTACCAAGGGCGATGCTAGGAGTCTAGACTATAACACATATGGAACCATGACGGTGGCTTTCATGATGATACTGCAGTTTAGGCGGGGCGGGCCGCACATTCTGCAACTGGTAGTGGCAAAGACTGCCCGGCCTTCTGAATAGAACCAGAAGAGTCGTGGGTGCTCAGCGCTTGGAAAACATCCCTACTTGCAGAGGACCTCTTCAGACTAATGGCATAGTGACGCATGAAAGTAAATAAGTGAAAACATGCACAGGCAGCATGAACTATCCGACTACTCTGGGACCCAGAGTGTGATCCTTTGGAACACATAGGATTACAAGTGGCTTCCAGCTCTAATTGGTAGTTTCCCAAAATAACTGGATGCCAATATAGACCCCCAATATGTTGTAAGCCTTGTTATGGGACCGCCAAAATGGCACGCCTAATTTTAGGAAACCCAAATGCATGAGCCCCAAAAGCTCATCGCGAAAATGCCCGGACCCGCAGCTCTAAAGTGCCCAGCAACACAAAGTGTCTTGCCATCCTTCATTAGGGTTTAAGGTTTAGGGTATAGTCTAACCTCCTAGTGTCCCCCTTAAGAACCCCTGCAATAGTCCCTTATAATCCCCTATGTGACTCCCTGTAAGGAGTTTAGACCCTAAACCCTCAACCCAAAACAGCTTCAGACCCAAACCCTAAACCCAATAAAATCCCCTATATGGCCCCTGCTTAAGGAGTTTAGAGTATACTTGGAGTCTCAGGGGGACGTAAAAAAGTAGGTTCATAATGGGGATAACGAGGGCTACTACATGGGTTATAAGGGTTACTGACCTCCTTACTCAGTCCCCCTGACCCTCAAAGTACCTCATGTTTTGTGTTGACAAAGCCTACACATCAAACCCTGAGACCTAAACCCTATATACTCCCCTATATGGCCCTCCTTTCGGGAGTTTAGAGTATAGCTCATGACTTGTGTTGACAAAGCCTACTGGGGGGCGGTGCGTGCGTATCTGGATCTGCAAGCAGCGACTGGATAGCCACTAGGATGGTGCAAACCTGGGGCTTTCCCAAAATTAGGGGTACCTTTTTAAAGAGGCAAAAAAGGAGTTTCATAGGGATAGATAGGACGTATATAGGGTTTAGGGAATTCTCCAAATTAGGGGTACCTTTCGATTTGAAAGAGGATTTATGTTTGCCATAAGGGCTATGAGGAGGTTATGTAAGGTTTTGAGATTAGGGTTTAGGTTACGAGCGAACTTGAGACCCCCCCCCCCGCGAAAGCAGTTTGAAGAGGGTTTGTAAGCAGTTCCCTACACCAGATCGAGCAAGGACAAGATATTTAAACAAACTTGTGGTTAACAACCACAAAATTATGAAAACTAAACAAGCTTCTAATAAACTCTATTTCTAATGATATTTCCTCAAGTGGCGGGATTTTATTAATAACTCAAAGGACTTTAAAAAGCTACAAATTCAGAGGTACGTTAATGAAAAGCACAGGCACTACCCAAACCACCTGAGCGATGTTTGAAAATCCCAAGGTCGGGGATGAGAAGTTTTAAGTTGGCTGGTGACCAGGGTTCCAAAATTAAGGGTACCTTCTTGGGGTCCCCATAGTAAGGCTTACAATATGTTGAGGCACACTCATTTATAGCACTGGGACATTTGGGGGGGTTCCCAGATTTAGGGACACTTTTCCGGGGATCTCCATAATAAGGATCATAATATTTTGGTGTCTATATTGGGGTCCTCCTGATTAGGGAACCTACCATTTGAGTTCAAGGCATCGGGATTCGGAATTGGGGGGCTAGGGTTGGGGGTCAAGTGTGTTCCTGTTTGAGATTCAGGCTTGGGTTGCTCATGTAGGGCTCAAGAGTTTCGTGTGCAGCTTGGGGAGTGTAGCCTCCTCTAAACTGATTTGGGGCTCCGAGGGGCCCCACAAAGTCAAAATGTCCTCTCAAAGTGGGCTGACGTGAGGTTCTATGCTTGTGGTGGGGCAGGGTGGCGGTCAAGGTGCCTGGATGCCTTGCTGAGGTAAACAAGGGCCTTCCAATATTGGGACATCCCCATCAAAGGATTCTCTAAGAATGATGTCAGGTGAGCTGCAAGGCATTGACCCTAAAGAATCGAATGTGGCACTTCTGAGCAGAAAGATAAATTCTCACCTCTATGACGAGATGCCGAAGAATGTCAGTCAACACGATAGCCACCAATTACCCCCAAGCCACAGAAACCCTGACCTTCTCAACCCCATCCCAAATACTCACCAACCTGCAGCGCGCCCCAATATCTCCTACAGGCAATGCTTGAAAGCCTTCATGAAACCGAAGCCCGAAGCAATAGGTCTGGACTAAGATTCAACCTGAGCACTCCCACACATCCTATGCATATTCAAACAACACCTCTGAACCTCCATGAAAATCCACTAGTCAAAGAACCCTGCTGATCCTTTCTCCTGCAGATTGTCAACCGAACCCAAACTCTAAAACCCTAAAAACCTTAACCCTCAACCCCTATAACCTATATGCTACTAGTAGTCCTAAACCCCTAGACCCTAAACCCCTAATTCCCTAAATCCCCAACCCTAAACCCCTAAACACCTAAACCCTGTTGGGTCTTAATCCCTAAATCCCCAACCCTAAACACCTGAACCCCTAAACCCTAAACCCTAAATCCCCAACCCTAAACCCTAAACCCTAAACCCCTAGACCCTAAACCCATAATCCTCCAAACGCCAAACCGCATGTGTCAACCAATCCCACCCCTCGAGCTCCGGGCATCGTAGGCAGGAGACCAACCCGAGGCTTTGAGGAGGTCTAGGCCTCGAAACTTCAAGGGTTTTAGGGGTTTTAGGGGTTTAGGGTTTAAGGGGACTTTTGGGGATTTTTGGGTTTAGGGGCTTAGGGTTTAAGAGGTTTTAGGGATTTTAGGGGTTTAGGGCTTTAGGAGTTTAGGGTGTAGGGGTTCAGGGTGTAGGGGTTGACTGGCCTCTTGGGGAAGCCACACATCTAGGAATTATGGAGAAGAAGCTGGAAGCTGCTATGTGTGCTACAGTCTAAACTCCGAGCATCCCTGTTGATAGCCCCTACAATACTCCTCTATATGATCCCCCATATAACGCCCTTTAAGGAGTTTAGACTATAGCTCATATCACTATGTCATTTAGGGTTTAGATTTTCGGGGCCTGAATAGCCTCATTGGCGTTTTGGGGCCAGTGTACTAAAGTTAGGTAGAGAATATACAAGGATAGTATCTGCAAGTATTCAGGCTCCGAGATTCGATTTTGTTACCACTACTCTGCTTGATGTTGTCTTTCTTTATTATGCTTGGAAATATCTGTTGCCAAGCAGCGCCAGTCTCCTGGTTCCAGGCCGATTGCACATACAGTATAGGCTTCTGCGCGAAATTGCAAGCTGGGACGGGGTTTGGTTTGAAGCTTACTTGGACGTGCAGGGCCCCTGACTTTTCCTGGCGAACATTCTGCACCTTAAATCCTGAACCCCTAAAACCTCCAACCCTAAACCGCCTAAACCTAGACCCTGAACCCTCATGAACATTCTGTACCCAAACTGGAACTAAATTGGAGGCTGCCTGACTCGAGAAGGAATGTCCAACTATCGTCTAAGCGCATGACATATCTGGCCATCCGGGAAGACGTTGGGATGGAAGACCTTCGCAAGCTGTGCTGCTTCTTGGGATGCTATTTAAAAAGCTCATGCTCTTACAATGACTGTTCTTCGGTTTTATCATGATAACACTTGCAAGATTGTTAGCTTCATAACATTGCAAGATTTATCCAACAATGACATGGAGCCTTGGACTCAAGGCTTCGATACCAAGCTGCCCGTGCGTGGCTGGGGAATTGGGAGTTGCTCACAATGTCCCCTATGTACTGTAATCCTGCATTCAAACACAACGATAACACGCTGACGGTCCCCATGTACTATACCAAAGGTCCTACGGTCACGGCCCTTGGCTGGGTTTTGGTTGTCATTTTGGTAGGATGGTAGGCGCTTCTGCGTATGTCTCCCAACTGACTAAGAGCCATGCGTTCCCCCAATCCGTACTATTCCCCCAGATTCCCCTTTAATTAGCCTTGACTAGCTCTACTTCTCAGATATGATCAGTAACTAACCTTGCTTTGTGGGAAACTTCGGAGTAGTATGGCGGGATGATTAGGAGAACCGACTGCAACAACTAAGTGGCAACAGTATGTATATGGGGGTTTCCCAAAATTAGGGGTCCCTTTTTGGTGCCCATAACACGCACTGTAGTATATTCGGGTTTATTTGCTGAAGCTACCTTACGCCACTGCTTCCTGAAACCTAGGCTGGACACCAATCTAGCCCTATGGCAGCTGTGGTCCCTGCAAGTGCTGGGTTCGAAATAGGTGCGAATTTCGGAAAGTAATGCCTACATGAGTAAGACTATAACATGCTATAATAGACTAGCATTTGTTACGGTATATTTGGTCATAGTTGAATAAGTACATTATCGTATATTGGAGACCACTACAAATTCCTGGAATCCGCACTTATTCCTAAGGCTTCTTAGAGCCCTTTCACCCCCAACATGGCGTCATCCTCGGGTGTCCTTCATCAACCCTAGTATTGTACTTGGGAAGGACAGGTACAGGCCCATAAGATCAACTTCGAATGTGAGATCCTGCTTGCATGAGGACGGACCTCGTTTTTGGGCAGGGACCTCCATTCAACTAGTGTTTCCGTAAATAGGGGGACCCCAATATAGACCCCAAAATACTCTAGTCCTGAGTATAGGGACCCCCAAAAGGGTATCCCTACTAAAGCTTCAGAAAGTCTGAAAAACCAAGCAGCTCCAAACTGTAACTTTAAGCCATACCTAGAAAGCCTAGTTACCCATAATGACGGGCTACTTTAACCCAAAGTACTAGGAAATTGGGGGAAGGTTGCCTATAATCATGGGTAACTGGCTTTCTAGGTAAACCTTCCGAAGCTCTTGAAAGCCCAGCCTCGTTTTGAAAGCGAACATCAGGTGGCTTCTGTGGGTATTCAGACCTCGTTTTGGTGAGGGTTTCGGGCGTTTCGGGTGAAGCCTGTAGAGCTTATTGTTGCTACAGCCACTATAACTACTGTTGCTATTCTGTTTCTTGCTATTACTACGATTCATGTCAAAAATCAACACTATGAGGATTCAGTGGTCGTGTTCTCTCCCATAGATCATGGGTTGCCTTACTGCCCCCTAGTTTCCCTCTTGATTAATGGGCCTCAATTGCCTTAAGTAAGGTCGGAACTTTGGGCTCTTCATATTACCCCCCATAATATACCCTACAAAACCCAGCAAACCCATCAAGGGCCCGTAGGTTGATGTCCGGGATCTCGTACCCACGGTTTCTGAGGGGTTGAGGTTTAGGGTTTAGTGATTTAGGGTTTAGGGCTGAGGATACTCTCAATGCAGCGGCCTGCTTGGGCCCTGAAAAGGGGCATGTGATTTCAGCAGCCATCCATATTCTTGTCGAGCATGCGAAGCCTTTTGGGCACTGACTAGGATTGAGGGATTTGCCTTTCAAAGGGCCTGGCGGCGGCACTTAAGTCAGGGCCTACAGCTTAAACCCGAAAAATCTCGACCTAAAACTTTCCCTCTGAACCCTGAATCCTGGACCCTAAACCCCTAAAGCCTGAGCCCTAAACGCTGATAACTTATCAACCCTAAACCCCAAAGCCAAAACTTAACTCGGAAGTCTTGTGATTGGGAACTTGCAGTTGGACCCCTGTGCTTTTGGTCAGGGACCTTTACGGGAATATAGAGGTCATATCGGGTGTAGAAGTGGTGTATTTTGCAGAACCTCTGTAAGAGTAGAGGGCAAAACCCTAAACCCTAAATCCTTAACCCTAAAATCCTTGACCCTAAGCCCTAGATCCTTAACCCTGAACTGTAAAGCACCACCCTTTTCAAGATTTGGCACTTCATGAAGGATGCTGGGGTCACAAGTAAAGGAGCCAACGCCCAACTACGCAGAGAAGCTCTCAGTCTGCTGATTTGCTCTTCGTGAGAAAGTTCCCCTGATAGCAAATCAGGGTCTAGGTGCATGTGGTCTTGCACCCCCTTCTCTGGGGATTTGTTGAGCCAGACTTCACCGCCGTAGAACGAAAAGCATTCCCACCATGAGAACCACCTCATAAGTTTTGTGGTTGGTCCATGAACTTGGAGGGTTTCCATCTGCCGGATTCTCTCCAGGATGGCGCTCCTGCCTTCCCAGCTTGAAGTCTCTGGAACTTTGAGCTCTTTGCAAATGTAGGGCAGGTAGGTGGGAAAGGTTTCTGAATTGGCATCATATCTTTGCAGCCAATGATGTCTCTCCTGCTGTTTTTTCAAAATCCACTTCTTGGTGCCTGCAGGGCCATAGTGGACATTGAACAAGAGAACCCTAAAATCCTTGACCCTAAACCCTTCATCCTTTTAACCCTAAACCCTAAACCCCCATGTTGACATTGAACAAGAGAACCCTAAAATCCTTTACCCTAAACCCTAAATCCTGAACCCTAAACCCTAAACCCTAAATCCTAAACCCCTAAACCCTAAATCCTAAACCCTAAACCCCCAGACGTAGCCTCAGGGCTCCAAGGATGACAATTTATCTTACAGGGTCCATGTAATAATGGAAAAGAAAATGGAAGCTACTTTAGTATCTATATGTAGTTCAGGTTCAGGTTTAGGGTTTAGGGGTTTAGGGTTTAGGGTCATGTAATAATGGTTAAGGGTTTAGGGTTTAGGGTTCAGGGTCATGAAATAATGGAAAGGAAACGGAGACTACTCTATTATCTATGGGTTAAGGGTGTTGGGTCATGTAATAATGTCAATGTAAAGGTACATGGAAGCTACTTTGTTGTTCAGGGTGCAGGGTTTAGGGTTGGGGCGTCAGGAATGGGGATAACTAGGGTTAGACTATTGCTTCTAGGAGTTAAAAGTCTACTTGCTAAACCCCTTTGGCCCTTCAAGTACCATCTTACAACTTTCGAAGATGCCTGTGGGTCATTCCCCTTGCAAAGCCCTGGCCGTCTGAAACCGCAGAAGCTGAAGGCAGACCCTCAAGATCGGTTTCAGGCGGCTACCATCCCAGAGGCATCGCGCAGCTAAAGTCTAGACCCCCACGCAGAACGCCAGAACCCGAAAGCAGCCTGAGGCGTCCAACCTGACTCTACTAGATTCTAACTGAGGTAGGATGCATGAGAAGCCCAACTTCTCACCGAAGGTCCCTAAACCCCAAACCCTAAACCCGCACCTTAAACCCTAAACCCTGCACCCAAAAAACCCTAAACCCTGCACTTTGATCTGTTCCGGAGCCTGGGTCAAACAGCGTGTTTACCAGGGCTCCCAGCGTGAAGGACAGGTCTAACTTCCACCTGCAAAAAAACAGGTTTAGGGTTTAGGGTTCGGGGTTTAGGGAATGATATCATTGAACCTTTGATTGTTATGTTCCCTGTTGGGCTTTGACATGATGACACGTGACAGTCATTTCCAACAACGATCCGGATTGGGGATTATACCCTACACCCCAAGCCCTAAACCCAAACCCCAAACCCTATTCCAATCAGCCCTGCTCAGATAGAATCTAAGAATAGCTCCGAACATGTTGCGTCGGCTACATCTCCAGTCCACTTTTCCGAAGGAGGGGCTATAGAGGGGGATTAGGTGTTCGGGTTAAGGGGTTCAGGGTTTATGGAGCTATGAGTTTAGACGTTGGATCTAATGATCCAATGTTCAAGGCTCTGCTGCGGCGGGTGGTGAGAGTCGGAGTTGCGACAAAACATCGCCACTGGCAAGAGGGCCCAAAGACAGTCTAAGCATCTCCGACCAAAAAAACTCAAGTCTGCGTACCGCACCCTAAATCTTCAACCCCCAAACCCTGTGCTGCACATCCTTACACAGAACGTCCTCGCACCATTCCAACAATGATCCAACCCAGATCCCTAAAGCCTGAACCTCATACTATTACACTAGGGCCCCAAACACCTTGATCCGTTTCATATCAACTTGTGTCCCAACAATTGCAGGTGTGCTGTAAGAAACCTGACTTATCCTTCTTCAAATCCCAGCTATACTTTCTATAAACATCCAAGTCAGCCCCCACTATCAGACCCACATGAGGTAGGCATGTTACGAACCATCGGTGTCCTTTATCGCAGAATCAACAGAGACTACAGGATATTAGCATGCTGTAACTTGAGTTTTTCCATACTTCTTCTTCACATATGGTGTCTGGAGGACCTCTTGCACCACTTTACGTACCCCATCTCCATCCCACATTGATTACGATATTATGGGGTCTCTAAGTGTTGTGTTGCAATTGTTCCGTACCTATGTAGGACCACCAAAACTTTGAGCCACAAGTCAACGAGGCCCGCGCACACCACCCTCCCATGCCGTGCCTGGCTTCAAAATTGCAAACTTAACGAAGGGGCTTCAACAAGTAGAACAGGTCAGGACCCCCCCCACCATGTAATAGTGGTATAATAGGAATATCAGACGACCCTAGTATCATCCCCGTTATCCCTTATTGCCACTATTACTGGGTGGGGGGTCTACCCAAAGAACGGGGTACCGTGTTGAGGGCTCAAGGTTTGGGGTCGCAGGGCTTAGGGCTTATGCACATAAATGATTAGAAGTCTGGAGAATCAAAGAAATGGGAAAATGAAATCAAAAGGAAACTGCGTTCCCGTTGGGATTTCAGTGCTGGTGTAAAGCCTAAACAATTGAAATACAGCTTTGGGGTACAGTAAGCTATGTACTATATACTTGTATAAGAATTCTACGGATAGAATGTTGGTAGCCACTAATTAGGTTTGAGGCTTGGGCTTTACCAAAAGGGCCCAGGTATCTATCTATCTATCTGGTACCCACTTTGGGCCTCAATAGGTTCCTGTAAACCGATACTTTGGATCCTAAACCCTCAACCCGGAACTCCATGTCTTTTATATCTTCAGGCGCCCGAAATGGCAAGGTTCATGAGACTTGCCACTCCAGGAATGCACCTGGACCGGCCTTGCCAGAGTCTGTCAACATGGAATGGCAGGCATTGCGTGTGACTGGTGTGCAATCTTTCCAAACCCTAAACCCTAGACCCTTAAACCCCAAACCCTGGATCCTTAAACCCTAAACCCTTGAACCCTAAGCCCTAAACTCTTTCCCATTAAAATCCAGCACTTTCAGCGAGGGCTTCTGGACGGTGATGGCCAGCATTGCCTCCCAATCCACCCGCAGGGATCTGACCATTAAATCATGCGGCTTAAGCCACGATGACAATGCCAGGGACGAGGCTATTGCAAACCTCCCAAACCTACACTGGCACTATTGCCTAATTGTTACCATCATTGTTTATGGTATCATTATGAAAACCATTTTGCTAGCGCTAATGGTATTAGTACTTTCACTATCACTGTGACCACCCAAGTCGAGATCCCATCATGCCAGGTCATCGCAGCTGTTGCCCTCTGTGTGTGTGTGTGTGTGTGGGTCTTGCTGCTGACACACTTCGCACGAAAACCTATTGAAACCATGGCCTTGTGGGTTCCCATGATGATATGGCACTAGGGTTTGAGTGTCAGAGTTTTGGCCCGCGAGAAAATACGGCCGCTGACCACAGTTTTGATTACGCCCCCATGCAATCGCCACTAGCAATCCCTATAACCAGTTCCGCGCAACCCCACGGACCACCACGGATACAAATATCAACTTTGACAATCTTTCGCATGATGAACAACCTTTTAAACAATGGCCCTTGTTCTGGTATGATGTACTACAAAATCCTAATCAGGGTTTAGTCCCTAAATCCTCCAAATGCGCCTTTTGAAGTCCTTTGGAACTCTTTTGGCCATTCCAAGAAGGCGAAGCTAATATACCCTACATGATGCTAAGTTCCGACCCCTTATTCTGATTTCAAGCTTATTTCTTAATCAGCGGGAATTGGGCTCCCTACCGCTGAGACAAATCGACTCCAAACCTACAACCCCCGACCAGCTCTCATTGCGCAACGTTGACAGCTAGGCTGTCAACCCAAGCGCGTAAGCCCTGAACTCTAAATCCTAAACCCTGAACATCCCTGAGCTCTAAATTCTCAAGCTCAAATCCTCAACCCCACACCCTGCCCAAGGCCAAGTTTAAGTGACGAGATTGAACCCTAGGCCTTTATGTATCCAATTTTTTTCTGAAGTTGGTTTAGGGTTCAGAGTCTCATATATCCCAAAAACCCTAAACCCTAAACCCACAAAGCCATGAAGGATCAAGCCAAGGGTCCAGGTGGACCGAAGATGATGGCGCTCCATTTGAAAAGGTCATCGCCGACCTTCTTGTGGAGTATTTGGATGATCGTTGGACGTAGGAAATCTACCTACTTTGTCAAAAAAATCCTTGTTATAAGCCCTATAACTATAACCCTAGTTACTATAAGTATGCTTGCCAAGCCAAGAGATTGCCCAAGGAGATGCTATGGCAGCAGGAACCAATCAGGAGTTTGAGTTGAGGCTTTGCAACCTGAAGTTCTGGGCTTAGAGCAGGAATTTCTGGGCTTAGAAGGAAGGATTAGGCGCTAGATGGAGGTTTCTGGGGCTTAGGGCTTAAGTTTATGGATACGGAAAGACCCTAAACCCTAAAATATCAGGTTGGGGCTGGAACCTTCAAAGCCATCCCTCAGCATGGAACTTCCCAAGCTGCCACGCCCCAATGCTGCTTAGGGTTTACCTGAACCCCAAAAGTATGTAAAATAATAGCCCTAAACCCATAATAACAGCCTTAAGGGCCATTATTCTACATACTTTTGGGGTCCAGGTAGGGCTTAGGGTTTAGGCCTTAAGGTTCAGGGTTTAGCTTCGGATGCTGTAAAACCATCCATGTCTTGAGTTCATACGAAGTGCCCTCAAATCCACACCCTGAGGCAAAACCTTGAGCTAAGTTCGCCGCAGGTGCTGCAGAGACTCCTGTGGGTGCATCAGAGGTCACCTGGAAGACTCAGGATCTTGGGTTTCGGGCTTAGGGTTTAGGGTTATTCCTTAGGGTTTGGGGCTTAGGGTTAGGGACACTTCAGTTCGTACCTGGACCGCCCAGGTGTGCTCCATAGACCCCAAGTACCCACAAACAGAACCTATGTAGGGCTTGTGGTGTTTCTTGCTTAGGGTTTACGGCATAGGGCTGGGCTTCTTTGGGTGTAAGGGCTTTGGAATGGAAATTTTAGGTCTTGGGACAAGGGGAGATAAGGGTAAGGCTTCAAAGCAAACAACTATTGTTGTTGGTTTAGGCTTTGGGATTCTGGGTTCATGGTTGAGGGAGTAGGATGTAGAGTTTAGGGTGTAGGGTTTAGGGTTTAGGCTACTTTAGGTTTGGGGTTTAGGGTTTGCGGCGGCGCAAGCGTAAGGGCCAGAAGCGTCAGTTTTTGAACGCGTTCATTTAGACTGGACCTCCTACTTGAGCTCGTTGAAGCCTAAGGGAAAGCCTACGAACTTGGGGCCTGGAACCACGGAAGCCGAGCAAATCGTAAAGCAACCCACGACCCAAAGCCAGTAAACCTTTCAAACTGTTGGCCGCAAGCACAAGCCCCAAGAAGAGTACCTAAACCTAAGCCTTAGAACGCAATGGGCCGTAGCCCCCATGTAGGGAGCTGGGTGGAAATCCTACTCGGTCAAGGTGACCCAGCCCAATCCCCAAGCTCCACCCCGGTCAGATGCCAATGTCAATGCCTACACCCAACACTCCATACCAACAGCATTCGCATTCCAAGGGATCTTTGCCACGACGTCAACTGAAGTTCATCCATCGAGGTTTCTGCATCTGGATCCCGTAGGAGGTCTGGGTGTAGGATATCGCCACGCACTACAACTTCCCAAAGACGCTCTCTCTCAGCTCTCAGAATCCCAAATCCCTACTTCTACAACATTGGGCTAGCCTTGGGAGAATGGGGTTCCCTTTCCAGCATGGGGCTTTTCAATACGAATCCTAGAACCCCCGAAATTCAGCCGCAGAATGCCGAAGACCTGAGAGGCCATCCTCTTCAACGGCTGTATCAAAGACTAGGTTGCTGCTAAGGAACTTAGATTAAGTTACCATAATGGGTATATACAGCAATTAATAGGACTTGCCCAATATGGTAACTTAAATTAAGTTCCATAACAACAATCCAAAAAAGGCTGAAGCTCTTCCCATGCGAAACCCCAAGCCTCAACGCCTTGGCACCCCAAGCTCCTAAACCCCTAAACCCTACACCCATGGATTTCCTGAACTAAGGGGGAACCTAGGGGGGGTAGTATAGAGGGGGGTAGTAGGGGAACCCATGATAAACCCTGAGCCCTAAACCCTGAACCCTACACCTTGTTACCCTGATCCCTAAACCCTGAGCCCTAAGTCCCTCATCCTAAAAATCTTGAAGCTGACAAGGATAGCCCCTCCAACCTCAACACCACACGTTGGCTTGCTGTCAAGGAGCTTAAGTCAAGATACCGTAGTAAACCATATGAGACATAGTTTAAACTCCTAGTATCCCCCCTAAGCAGACCCTATAATAGTTTCCTATATACCCCCCGGTGAGGAGTTTAGACTATAGCTCATATGGCCATGGACATTTACTTAAGGTCCTTCGCAGCAATGCAGTAAGCCCCACTGCCTTCTTGAAGTCACGAAGCAGCCTACGCTGCGCAGACCTCAGCAAAGCCCTTTCCAGCGTAGATGCAAAGGGGCCTTTCGAAACGGGGTATGCTTCGGGACCGGAGAATGCGGGGATCATGCATACACACACACATGTACATAGATGTATGCGCGTATATACACGTCACAGCATGGAAAGTGTAAGGGCCCGGTTTAGGGACATCCTTTTTGCGTCATCCTGAGAAAGACCCCTGCAATTGTGAACCCTTTTTGGGTTCAAAATTAAGGTGTTGAGCTACATTGGCGGCTTAAGGACCGAAATATTACATCCCTGCTTTTCAGCCATGCCGAGCGCTGCAACCTTGTCTATCATAATGACCACTTTTCCTCTTTGTGTCCAATGAAACTGCAATCCCGTAGATCCACAACAAAAGTGTGTTTTTTGATCGTTCCTGGGAATTATACTAGAATACGAATCAACATTCAGTCCACAGGGGGCTACAGGAAATACATTTTCGCCGCCCAGCTGCACTCAAGTCATCTCAAGTGAAGCCAGGGAATGTGGGAATACTCATTGAGTTTCTACGTCTATGTCGGCGATGGAGGTTCCACAGCTACAAGGTGACGTGGTAGTTTCCTACGAAAAAGGAACCCCAATGTAGCCACAAAATGATGCGACCCTTATTATGATGGGCACCCTCCAAAAAGGACCCACTTTTCCGGAAACCCCCATGTACCTACGCCATTATTTTGGCTTCCGAAAACCGTATGCCCTAAACCCTGAGCCTTAAACCCTAGTGGACCCTAAGCCTTGAACCCTAAACCCGGGTGGTTGGTGGGAATCTTGAGCCCCAAGCCTTCACCTCGTATCTACTTAGTCCCCTCCGCTTAATATACAAACCCCCTAGAGAGTTAACAACGCTGCGACGGGTCGAAAACGCGCGCCGGGAGGCGCGGCAGGTATGCAGCAATGTCAAAATCACTGGCAGGCGTGGCATATTCTGCAGTGCGCGCAGTCCAGGAGGTCGGGCAG
>CAJNIZ010009003.1:45171-55868 GCA_905231905.1 Symbiodinium pilosum
TACATACCTTTCACGGCGGCGAAAGACGCGAGTACCTTGTTTGAAGCTGTTTGTATGATTTGAGCCGCGGGGCCAGGAGTTTCTCACAAGTGTTGTGGTTGAGAATCTGAAGGTCAAGGTCTTTAGAGCGGTGTGAGTTCAATCGCTCTTGCGCCAGGGCCTCAGGCTTTGTTGGGTCTATGGGGTGGATCCCTGAGAGTGGTTGATTGATGGGTGTTGGGGTTCTTTCAAAATGGCAGCCAGAGCACTGCGAGCCCACACACAGGGCCAGGGTGCACATCTGCGTATCCGGGGCGACGTTCGAAACAAACTATTGACCCACAAATACTATAATCTCTAGTCTAGGGCCAAAGAAGGTACCTGCAATTTTGGGAAACCTCCATTTGCATTGGCATCCTCAGCGGAGTGCTAGGGCTCGGCGATTACCGTGGCTCAAGAAGGCCGATTGAATCTCTGGATTCCACCTCTCCGCAAGCATACTTGATGTGCCTGCGCGCAAACATGTTTTGCAAAACCAGCCGCATAGCCAACGCAGGCTTCAAACTTACTTGGGCTTAGTAGGGAATAAGGACATAGATTATAATATATAGAGTATATCGCGATAGCATATTCCCTTATTCCCTACTAGCCTAACCCCTAAGCCCCTAAAACCCTAAACCCTAACCTACCCCCTAAACCCCAACCAAACCCCCAGTAAGGTCCTGCGTAAGTGCTGCTCTCACTGAGCCTGAACCTGGAAAGGTTGAGCCTTGACAACCGTATGTTTTTGCATTATCAATTATTGCTATAGTTTAGGGTTTAGGGTTTAGGGTTTAGGGTTTAGTGTAGGGTTTAGGGTTTAGGGCTTTTGGGTTTGGGGTCTAAAGGGAGGTTTAGGGCTTAGGGCAATAATTGCTATGAGTACTACTAAAAGTACTTGCTGCTATCCCTATTAGAAATACTATAACAAGCAAAACTACTATCAATTGCCATTCTCTTTCTTCCCGAAATCCCTGAGTCTGATTTGTCATCCTCATGTCCTCAGAAGGGAACCCTCTGAAACCTATAGTCCCCCTTAAGCAGAGAGAATATGGCTTTGGGCATATCTTAAAAAGATGCCCGTATACCCCATATTCTATCTACTTAAGGGGACTATAGGTTTCAAAAGCAACGCCATAATCCCCTCACAATGCAGTTACATACTCCTGTTTCAAGACATATCCATGCGCTTCACCCTGTTTCATGGCCCACCCAAGTTAGCCCAGGGACATCATGTAGCTAAAATAGGGTTCCTGAACTCCCCATATTACACCATTGTCCATTTCATTTTCCATTTTCTTTTCCAGCTGATTCTCCATTATAGGGGGATAATACGCCTAAACCCTAAACCCGATTTCATACACCAATATCCCTTTTAAGTTCCTCAACAGCAACCCAGGTTAGCCCAAGGACATCCTAAACCCTAAACACACCCAGGCTAGCCGGAGGACATCATCAGCGTGGAGACAAGGGTGAAGTTGACCAACCTCAGCACAGCAGGGTTTTTACGCATCCGCCCAGCATGCAGGGCGTAGGCTTAAGGATTTTAATGGGGTTTCTAGGGGTTATATAGTGATAAGGTGCCTTTTAAAGGGATTTCTAGGGGGTTATATAGGGATAATGGAGAAGAACATGGAAATTACTAGTTTAGGGTTGAGGGTTTAGGGTTTAATGTCGTGAGTCGTGAGCTCGATCCAAACTTACCACCCTTTGCAGCGGGCCTTCGGGAGCTCCACCAGGTCAAGCAGCACTCTGCTCTGACCGCTTGTTCAACATTACCACAGGGGCTTAGGGTTTAGGGTTTAGGGTTTACGGCCTTAATCCGTACTTGGATGATCCTCTGACTTGGTAAATCCACCTACTAGCCCTCATAACCCCTATTAGAAGCCCTATAACCCAAGTTACTAAGTAGAGTTACTAAGTCAAGAGATCCTCCAAGTAAACCCTAACCTGACACAATGGCTGGTCGCGTTTCCGTAAGGTTGCAAGTCAGCAGCAGAGTCTTCTTCCATTGCGGGGCTGTTCTTCTTCCATAGAAGGCCCTTTCTGTCCCCTATCATTGGAAAATCGAATGGTAGCCATATGCCTATGGCCTAAGGCATTGAAAGCTCTACCTGAAAAAAGTCGGCTTACGCTTTCTTGTCCGGACAAATTCAGAAAGCAACATGTCTGCCCAGTGGGACTTGACAGCAAGCCCTCAATAATGTAAAGCCTGAATCATCAGGAGCCGCTACTGGAAGCCTGCTAAAAAACCGGTAAGCATTTTCCTGAAAGTCTGGATCTGCCTCGTTGGGCCCTTGCATATCAAGCGGATAGTTCGCATCAAGTGAACCCAAGTTGCATGGTCGTACGCAAGGCCACATCATCCACTTCCACGAACGTGGTGTACCTAGAACGTTCGTAGACTCATGAGCGCTGTAAACTAAAAGTGCTCACTTAAATCGTTCAGGCTCAAGATGTTTTGGCTTCTACGGTTGACTTTGGTGCATAAGGAATATGACAGTTTAAGACCTGCGGCGTCGCAAATCATTGCTGTTCCTGTTATTGTTGTGCTTGCTTTTGCTGCTGGAATTTCGGCCTGGGAGTTGTGCCATGTTGCGAGGGCAGGCTGGTGAAACAAACCGCTGGAAACCTGTGCAAACTGTGATGTCTAGGGTCGCTGTGGCTGTGCCTAAGAAAGGCTTCCTAAACAAAGCTTTGTTTTGAACCACACCTGTAGAAGCTGTAGGAGAAGGAACGTCAATGGAGTTTGTAACCAGAACCTTATCTCCATTGGACTGACATGTGAATCGTCACCACCCCAAACCTGAGCCCGCAATCGCGACAACCCAAACCCCGTCCTTCACCCATATAAACCTATGAAAGCCAAAGCCCAGACCCAATGAACATTCTAGGGCTTGCAGTTTTAAACAAGAACTCCACCACTTCCCCTGAATATCAGCAGCCAAGCTACAACCGCGCCCCCATCCTTCGCCACAGCCGGGGCAAGCCAGGGTCAGGGCTTACACTTCTCAAAATACACAACATCTATGTCCCCAAAAAACACAAGAGGCCCTACTACTGTGGGAACCTTCAAAAAGGAACCCGGAATTTTCCAGAGGCTCTGTAGAATCTTTGCAAGGAGTGAATGATAAGGCTAGCCAAGCGATGTTACCATTTCAGTGCTTGAGCGGCGCCGTTTTCGATTGTCTGGGTTGCTGTTCAGGGAACTTAGATTTAGTTACTAGAATAAGCAAACCATATCAATTATCTACTATATACCCATATTACTGGGGTTCGGGATTCCCTGAACCCTTAAAATCCCTAAACCCTATAAATCCTAGTTCCCTAAACCCTAAGTCCCTAAACTCCTAAGCCCCAAACCCTAAACCCCAATTCCCTAAACCCGGGATCTTAGGCTTGGATCTGTCGGACTCTTTCTTTTCTAGAGCAGAGGAGTGCTTGCTTGGGCGATGCTTTTGTTGTGGTTCGGAAATTCTAACAAAGAACCCGTCCAGATGATCCTAGAAGGATTTAGGGTTTAGGGGTTTAGGGTTTTGGATTTTAGGGTTCAGGGTTTAGGAAGGATCCTATATGCGCAGCTTTGTGTTTGTAGACGCTGGTGCCCTGCACGTTTTGGCTAACGGCGTTCCCCATGACCGCAAGGTTTTTTTTGCTGTTGTTGAGATTCTCAAGGCACTTATACTGGGGTTGGTTGGGGGGTGGGGGGAGGATAATTTCGTTCGGTGCCTTACGTTTTCCAAGACAGTATCTGTAACAGGCTTGCTTCTGAGCGCATCTTTTTCTTCTCAAGCACAAAGATTCAATCAGAGCAGCCATCTTCAAAACAGGTCTTTTCATTCACTTTTGTAAGCTGTGCCATGTAGCCCGCTTGCGTCCTGCGCCAGCAATAAAACTGTGGGAGTTGCTTGGCGCGCGCTGACAGATTGCACAATCTGCTTCGCTTCTCGCGTGTAGAGGTTGTGGCTCACTTGCCCTGCTTCCGGCTTGTTTCCGTGTGGGAGAGCAAGAGCACAGGAACCCAATTCCTTGACGTCTGTTGGACATTCCTCAAGCGGTTTTTGCCCAAGAGTCTGCATTCAAAGAATGCAGGAGAGGTGAATCCCGGCATCTTGTAATACGTCCACAATTTTGAGTGGTGCCGTAAGAACGGCCCAGGCCTGTGGAAGGCTTTGAAAACTCATGTGAAGAAGGCCAACCGCATAATTTGAATGCATTTCTGCTTGGAGCACACTTTGTACTGGTGTCTGAATCCCACACGCCTGTCAATGGTTTCTACCATTCGGAATTCGATGCGGTCGCAAAACAATATTGTTGAGCACTGCTTCTGGGCGATTCCAGATGTGATGCCTGCAAAAACTCTGCAAAGACCTACGTTGTCCATTCCAGCACCTTGAACACACATGCGCTGCGGCTGTGCGGTTGCGAGCCACGCCGTTACCACGTTTTGATGGGCAAATGTTGATCTGCATCTCATCGTTTGATCCTGCTTGTCCCGGCTCGCACCACGACTCTATCCAGCGTCCAAGCTGGACCATAGTCTTAGGTAATCTTGGGGTTATGGTTTCTAAGACTTCTAGAACTTCGAGCTTCAAGGGATACTGGTATAGTATGGTATATCATATGATCAGCTGAATATGTAGCAGCAATGTAGCTTCGTGACTTTCTTCGGTGCTAATCCAGACCTCCTAAAGGATCCAAAACATGGAACCTCCCAATAATCCCTTAGTTTCCCCAATGTAGTACTGCGGTCACTTTGGAGGTTTCCATTTCTTGGACCCCTTAGGGGGCAACAACTGGCCTTTGGTTAGCTAGGAATGAAGGAATGGATCCTAATAGTAGTCCCCATATAACCCATTATAATAGTTTCCATTTTCTTTTCCATTCCTTCATTCCTAGCAAATCAAAGGCCAGGTAAATGCCAAGAGGCCCTCCAAAGGTCATGGCAGTGACCAGGAACGAAAGCTGTCCAGTAGACCTCGGCTTTATACCTAGCTTGGTTGATCTTTTGACTTAGTAAGTCTGCCTGCTATCCCAGTCGACTTAGACTTACGAAGTCAGGAGATCCTCCAGACTCCAGGAGAAGCCGAAGGTCAGGTTTAGGGTCCAAGTTCTGCATTTAGGGTTTAGCGTTTAGGATCCGCATATGCTCCTGACACGTGGCTAATATCAACTTTAATATTAATACATATATATACATATACATATACATATGTGCTTGTGTGTATGTGAGCATTTACGCGTACTAAACCCTAAACACCCTAAACAAAGAATCCATCTTTCCCGTCGTCCATCTCATATTCTGGACCTTCTGAAGACACACCAGGACTGCAAAGAACTCCCCGCCACAAACCTCTGCGTAGGGCAACGTTAGACCTAGAAAAAACAAAGATAGCAAAGTGCTAGCCACTTATCTCTTCATGTATATGTATGTTGGTCACTCTACATACTTCCAGTTGAGTGTTTTTTGCTGTAAAACCTATGCTGGTGCAGTTCGAAACAGCAAGCGCTGTAATTAACAAAGGCTATGGTTGAGTCGCCACCTGTCAACCACCTTTATCCCATACTATTGTCTAAACCCTAAGGCAAAAATCCTAGAACTATAAGTAATACCAGGATTTCGGATATAACTTTTGTAGGATCCTCTTTTATAGCGGGCAGGGCTTACCACCAGCCTCCTAAACCCTAAACCCTAAACCCTTTAGCCTGGCCCCTGCCCCCGCCACAGCACCCGAGCTCACCCCCGAACTACGCCCGCAAAGCAGAAAAAGCCACATCTTGGACCCCAAAAGTCTGTAAAATAATGGCCTTTATGGCTATTATGAAGGGTTTAGGGCTATTATTTTACATACTTTTGGGGTGTAGGATGGGGCTAAATGTAGGGGGCACCCTGGAAGCCCAGCGGATCTGTTAAAAGGAGTTATTGGAGATATATTGGGGGTATATAAGGATATATATGGGTTTAGGCATGCGCATCGCACTCAGCAGGCACGAGAGTTTAGCGTTAAGGGGACATTGGGTAGGTTGTCAAAGTCATGGTCGCTTTGTGGGTGACTAACAGAATACGGCCCATCATATTCAGGGCACCCAAAACGGGGCCACAATTTTGTCATACCCCCCGCCCTTTCCATGAGCAGATGATGGGGTCCTATTAGGAAGCGAATCATCAACTTTAACACATTATCAACCTATGGCCCATGTCAAGCTCCAATGCGCCCAAACCCCAAACCCTAGACCCCAACAGACATGTTTCCCTGCGGCCCTTGAGATTGCTTCTTCCAGCCGAAGCAAGTTTAGGGTGTGGGCTTACCTGGACCTCCTAAGCATTGGGAAGAGTAGCCTATATACCTTACAAAGCTACCGGTCATTTTGGGGTTGCTGTTGTTAGAGGTATTTAGGATGTCCATGTAGGGCTCAGGCAAGGCTACATTAAGGTGGGTCCTTCAGTCTCTTTGCCCTGAAACACCTTGACACAGAGAAGTCTTCAGAAGTAGGCTTTAAAGTGTAGGGATTAGAGGGAGAAAAACGAACACAAGGGCTCGAGCTTCACAGGGACCCAAACTTAAAGGATAATCCACACAAGACCTGAGGCTATCCACTTGTTCCTGTAGTTGATCACCACCTCCACCGCAGTGTAGCAGGGAGAAGAGTTTGGAGTTCCGGGAATGGGTTTAGATTAGGAGGTTGTGCGCTTCAGGGAATTCCAAAACCCCAGAATGAAGTCCTGGAACTAGATGTACTAGTAAGGGTAGCTTGCACAGAAGCAGTGATGGGAATACTGTTGATACTGTAATTCCTGCATGGCCTTCGCATACTATGGTACTATGGCACCATGATTTCCAGGGTTATGAGGTACCTGGGGTCGTGCAGGACTTTTAGTATCTACCGTAGCAATCAAAAAGACTACAGGTTCGGCTTGTCGATCCGAAGCGCAGTCAGACGCCTTAAAGGACTTAACAAGGGAGCCTCCCTACAATCCCCTAGGCTCGCTCCAGCTTTGGGATACTGTTTTACCTACTTCTGGGGTTTCCTCCTGACTATACGCTTTCTGGCTGCTCTTTCGCATACATTATCCATGCCTTCATCCCGTGCTGCATGAAGTGGCGGGCCATATAAAGCGACCACCCTGAAGATCCTACTGATCAATCCCATTCCCTCATTTAAGAGCACACAACCGTAAAGATCAAACATACTAAAAGAAGCGTCATATTATTGGGAGAAGGTTTTTCATTTGGGGCTTGGGAGGTGTTTATTTACCAGGGGGATTCACAACATCAATGGTCGCCTATGTATGCGGCCCATTTGGTCTCCAAATCGGTGTGGGACGAAACCCTATGAACGCCCCAAATCCACATCTTACATCTGCGGGCTGCATGGAACAACTTTTGAATGAGCAGTTGTTCCTTGCGGACGGAGCTTAGGACGTGTGCCGGTGCATGCAATCTCCTGAAGAAGCCTGAACAATCAGAAACCCTAAGCCCTAGACCCCAAACCCTAAACCGAAAAGCCTAAACCCTGAATCCTTGAGCCGGGCCGGCAATTCGTTCAGGGTTTAGGGTTTAGACCAAATTGCTGGGCATGCAGTAGGCACCTCTACGGTGGATGCCCAAAATACTTCATGAACGGTAAGCACCTTATACCTTGAAAATTATTGCACATGGTGAGGTCATGCAGGGTTTTTGGGAGTTGACCACCTTAAACATAACTTAGGA
This sequence comes from Symbiodinium pilosum, assembly GCA_905231905.1. Classification (NCBI taxonomy): domain Eukaryota; class Dinophyceae; order Suessiales; family Symbiodiniaceae; genus Symbiodinium; species Symbiodinium pilosum. The sequence continues at coordinate 52,902 of CAJNIZ010009003.1, forward strand.
GGACCCCCCACCCTGTAATAGTGGTATAGTAGGAATACAACAGGACCCTATTATCCCTTAGTCACTATTACAGGGTGGGGGGTCCTCCTAAAACATAACTCACTCGGGAACTCACCCCTAAACCCTAAACCCTAAACCCTAAACCCCAAACCCTAAACCCTAAACCCTAAACATCTTGGTATGGCAGTTTGCCAAACCAGGGGGGCGCAGGGTGCACATTTGCTTATCTGGCGCAACGTTTGAAACAGACCATTGACACATGAATATGTACAAGATATCTGATAGTTTTCCCAAAAAGGGGGACTCCAATATAGAACCCTCAAAACTATGAGCCTTGTTATTTGGGACCTGCGAAAGGTATAGTCCCCCTAAGTAGATAGAATATGGCTTTGGGTATGTCATAATAGGATCGCCATATACCCCCTATTCTATCTAGTTAAGGGGGACTCTACCACCCCCCTGCCCCCCCCACACACCCACCCCCATATTGTACGTTCCCCATAGAAGATCATCGAGCTTGTTTAAGGTTTAGGGTGTAAGGTTTTTTTAATATCCGTCAAGCTAAGCAGCTGACAAAAGCACACTCCTGAGGTTCATGCTTTGTGTTTTTCGAGCAGCTCCAAAATAGGGGGCCCAATCACATATAAGAATGTCAACTTGACACAATGCCCAATTTTGTTGCATGTCCAAAGTAAGTTGGGGTCGCCTTTTGCCACCCTAAAACCCTAAACCTAGGAACTCTCAAAAGAAGGGAGCCTTAAACCCTAAACCTTCAAATCCTAAACCCTTAAACCCTGAACTCTGAACCTTTAAACCCGACACCCTAAACCCTAACAACTCTTCAAAGAAGGGAACCCGATGGGAGCTTGCCTGGGGGAGAACGGCCACAATCCCAAAAAGCGCGTTTGCTGCATAGGCTGCGGCAGTGACAGTTGATGACACCTAATGTAGATTAGGGTTTAGGGTTTACGGTTATACAGTTACCCAGTGGGGAAATATTGGGGCTATATTGGGGTTATATTGTGATAATGGAAAAGAAAATGGAAGCTACCATTTAGGGTTTAGGGTTTGGGGTATAATGTAGACCCATGGTTAATAAACCCCCTCCTTTTAAGGGCCTTCATATTAGGATCCCTACTATAATCCTTATTAAGGGGAGGGGGTTTATTAATCATGGGTCTACATTAAAGCTTAGGGTTTAGGGTTTGGGTTGTAGGGTTGATGGTTTAGGGTTGAGGGTTAGGCTTAGGGTTTACGGTGTAGGGTGATGGTTTAGGGTTTAGGCTGTAGGGCTGAGGATTCAGGGTTGAGGAAACCAGGGTGTTCGCAGGCTTCACGGTGGCGATTCCGGCAAGCGGCTGCTGCTAGACCTACCTGGGTTATTTCCCTCATGGAGACTTCAACGTGTTGGACGGACTTGTAACAGGACTGCAATTTTTGGAAGCCTCCATCCAAACCCTAAAACTTAGAACTTAAACCCTCAAACCCTAAAACCCTAAAACTTAAACTCTAAAGCCCCAATTTTTCAGAACCCATTCTCCCCTGAGAGCTGCCAGGACACCAGCCCTGTAGCCATGAGAACCACGCCAGTGCAAAGGCATCCGCAGGCTAGCCTCAACGGTTGGGATTCTTAGAGGTTTTAAGGTTTATGGTTTAGGGTTGTAAACATTACATGGGGCCTGAATAGAATGAGCACGTACCAATAGTTTCTACAGGTTCTAGTTTGGGCTCTTTTCTTGAAGTGAATTATGTTGTCTCGAATGCATCTTCCCCAACTACGCGATGGTATGGTTTTTGGAGTTTGCTATTAGGGGGTCGCGGACTCATTGTTAGGGGAGAGAAGTTCAACTTTATGCGTTTGCCACCGTAATATACTATAATATAGAGGGAGATTGTAGCTTTTGATCCAGGGGACTCATTCAGCAGTTCCCACAAGTTCTGCCGCGAGAAGGCTCGGGAGCTTGCTAAAACAGACTTCTTCTCAATCCTTGCCCCCTAATATTACAGTTTAGGGTTGAGGGGTTAGGGTTTAGGTTGTAGGGGGTAGGGTACAAGGGGTTTAGGTTTTAGGGTTTATGGGGAGGACATGTAACAAGAATACAGTAGTAAGTCTTACATACTTCAAATACTGGGCACAAGAGGAAGGCTTGTTTCTCCCAGTGAGAAATGCGTAAATACGAGGGCAATGACAGTTCTGATGCTTGCAGCAATCGAATAGACGCAGCACGAAGCAAGGTCCATAAAAACCAAACCCTAAATAAACCTTTTCATACTTTTGGGTTGGGAAGGGTGCTGCGATTTTTGTGTTCGGCACGTAGGTTACATGCTTCTTTACGGCGTCCCCATGTCAAGTTCCCAATATTCTCCTCAAGCACAAAGGAATGCCTCTAAAGTCTAACCCCCAACTCAAGTCATTAAAGCCAAAGCCGCCAGATCATAAACCTTAACCGTGAGCAGAGCGTCCAAACGCGAGGGCCCAAAATTGAGTCAGCCCAGGCTACCACCAGCGTCAGAAGCAGCATCTGTGGAAAAAGTATTGCCTGACAGCTAAGGGATCTTTTTTAGGCTTTTAGTTTTAGGGCAATCAAAAGCTCACATCACAGCCCACATAGGATCTTCCTTGGAGCTTGAGCCGTTCCAATGTACGTACTCTTCGGCCCAGGTGTATCCTGTATGGGTACTTGCAACCTTTGGGATAGGGTGGATGCTCTCTATTCACAAAAGGCGCCCTTCTCACTTAAATCCTTGCGGAAAGAATCAAACCTGCGCATACTGCTTTTGAAGCCCTACCTTTTCCGGCGCATGGATCTCTATGAGGCTGGAGCATTGGGTGTAAAGCTAGTGAAGGCCGAAAGGTCCTCACTGCACACATGCGTCATGCCCTGCATTTTCAAAGTGCAAACGCTTTTCTCCTCACCAGGATTGCTGCATCTTCTTCCTGAGAGAATTTGGGGGTTTCCCAAAATT
>CAJNIZ010009003.1:92478-108705 GCA_905231905.1 Symbiodinium pilosum
GTTTAGGGTTTATGGTTGAGGGATTGGCTTAGGGACCCAAACCCAAGGTGCAAAGCCTGAAGGGTAATTACAAAAGGGGTACTTCCCCCAAAGCCCTAAACTAGGGTAGGTGTGGGAGCCCCGTAAAAACAACGCCTTTTTCTTGCTTTTTCAAATAAAAAAATTGTTCAAAGCTACATCTGTAAACCGAAACCGTGGGGCATGCCTGCTTCTCCTCTGGCAGTCTCAGCGATACCCGCGCCAGCTTCGACACCTGCAGTAGTAGGGGGATGGAATTAGGCTTCAGGGCTGTGGCTGGCCTGCCCGGCTATGCATAGCAGCTGACAGCCCGAGTCTGCGAGAGAGACAAAGGGTTTAGGGATTCGGGTTTAGTAGCTGGAAAAATAAAATGGAAACTACCATCCCTTTAACCGTAGTGTCCATTTCATTTTTAATTTTGGATTCCCATTTTGATTCTCCATTATTGAGACCACACCTTGCAAACTTGGAGGATCTCTTGACTTAGTACGTCTACTTAATAACTTGGGCTATAAGGCTTCTAAAAGGGGTTGCTAGGGATAGTCAAGAGATCATCTAAGAATGCTCAGAAGCACGGCATCTTTGGGGTGTATTCATGCCCATGAACCCCTCTCCGCCTATTCTTGTAAGGCGAACCCATATCCCGAATTCTACAAACTCTACCATAAGGGTCCCAGGTACCCAAGCATCATAAGTCTTAAGTAAGTCTCCCATAACCTATTAAACCCTTAACCCCAAAACCTAAACCTTCCCATTAATTATTGGGCACTTGAAACCTCTGGGCTGCGGCGGAGCTCATCTTGATACGTTGCGCTTGATGCTGAGTTTCAGGCTGCAACTGCGACGTCGCAGCGGCGAAAACCTTCCGTGAACAAATGCCTATCCCAGGCGTGTGGGTATGGCTTGGGTACTGCCCTCACCCAGTAAAAGTCTAGAATAGGGGTAATAGGGGTAATAAAGAAGGCTATGTATAATCAAAGCAGAAACCCCTTAAGTTCCCTCATGTAGCAATATGAGCTATAGTCTAAACTCCAGTCTCCCCATAATCAGCCCTGTAAAAGAAACCCTCGAGAACCCGTTTTAAGGAGTTCTCACAACGGCTCAAAAGGCTCACGACTTCAAAATGCTACATCTGGCACAAGTTTCTCTTGCTGGTATTCGGGGGCCTCAAAGGGGGGCCCTAGTTTTAGGTGCTTATATCTTCCGAAGCTATCCCAGGTAGACAACAGCAGACACCAACTCCTAACTCCTTATCCCCCAAAGGCCTGGTAGCCTGCACCAACTTTCTGAAGCCACAGCTTTCGAACAGAAAGCCATCGCCCCCGAATCAGGAAGTTTGCCTTAAACCCTGAAGCTTAAACCTCGTACCCTTGGGGTTTGCCCACTTGCGTTTGGATCCCTTAGCCATGGAGTGAGGGTATATAGGACGCAAAACTCAAGGTTATAGGGTGCAAGCTTAAGGTCCTGGACCAAATCATGCACATGATTTTGTGAGACCGCAACAAGCCATGTTTGCTGAGCCTGCGGTTTCTGCGGCAATGGAGTGCAACAGTGTCCTGCGGAGGAGTCACGTTTGCTACTTGCAAACGGCCGGGTAGCGAGAGGAAACAGGCGTAAGTCGGAAAAGACGTGCATATGTTGGGGTGCCGATGTCACTGCATTGAGGTTCAAGACTGTAGTTCCGCTCTTCCAGTTTTGTGTTGAGGGTCTGTTTCAAAAGTTTGCTGATTCGGGAAAGCTCCAAACACCCAGGCATCTGCTCAAAACATCGCCGCTGCCTGGTTGCAAAAGGAATCGGTTCATGGAATTTTAAGCACGCCACTACAACCATCCAGTGTGGTACAAATTTGTTGGCGTGCACATCGCAAACATTTAATGTTAGTTTGCTTTTCGGGGGGAAGGGGTTACGATTGCATCAGAGCATTGGTTGGACTGCCTATGTGCGCTATGGGGATAAGGTTCAGGGAGGAAAGCTTAGATTCTACGACGCCCATAATTGCAATGGCATGCATGCTGCTTTCAACAGCCAATGTTCGCAGAAGACTTCCCTCTCTTACTAATTGCTCAGGACAACTCCGGATCACTGCGCGTCGCAGCGCTAATCGGGCCCATCCGCGATCCTAGAAGTGTCCAGGAAACATGGAATTTCCGAACAAAACTCTTGCTTTTTCAAGAAGCGTGGGGAGGTGCCAACCACTGTTCTCGACACAACACTACTAACTCTCCCATGGAACTTATCATGTAGCTTTCTTCCATTTCTACACATGTCCACATAAACTGAAACGTAAAAACTACCAAAACTCGGAAGCCTCTGTAGAAGCCTGGAACTGTTGATGCCTTAGCCTTGCCAAAGTTTAACGTGCCGCAGACTCACATGGAGCGCCAGCATCTGCCCTTTAAACGGCCCGACTAGCCTTCACGGGGCTTTTTTGGGGGAGTGTAAACCCCTTCAGGGCCTCCACATCGGCGTGGTACCAGCTGAGCCGCCCTGGTCTAGCCCGAATACTCACTACCTGGACCTCAAAATAAAAGCAGGCAGAATCCTGGCCCAAGACAATTTTCTAAAAATCAACACGACGGCTATTGTTCTACATGCCTTTGCGATCCAGGAAGTGCTCACTGAAAGTAACCGGTTCCAGAATATTGGGCTGCGGATTTGCTGTTTCTTTTTTTGTTGCGGTGTACCAGCTACAAGGACCCTGTAGCCCCTAATTACGGGTGAAAGGAGCGTCTAGGTGGATCGTAAGCACGTGCTTTTTTCCTGGGTGTGTAACGAATTCAAGGATATCTTTGTAGGTGTCTTGTACAAGCTATGCCACCACTCAGAGTGTCCATGCACCCAACGACAGGGTACTTGGATGTACTTGGGATTTAGGCAATACTGGGATTGGAGTATATGTTGTATCGGATCCTGTTGTCAGGCAGCTGGGAAAGGTGCCTCCGAGTTGGAGGTAGGCCCCCTATATCCCTGCACAACGCTTAGCTAACCCGCATCAGGGCCTCCGATTGGACACCACAGTAGCAATGGTCATGGCAAGCAAGAGAAGGCACAAGCATCAAGCGATCCATCTTACAGACTTCCTCAGAGCATTCCCCACAAAATACGTCTCCAGGGAGGCTTCCCTCACAGGATCTTACGTGTGTACAATTCAAAGACATGTCTAAATAGGCCTTTTCCAGGTGCACACCTCTTAGAACGCGCAGCAGCCGGCCTCTACCAAAGCAACCGACGACAGGATCTTCGCCACGGACCTCAAACTCGGAACCTGGCAACACAAGATACCTGGGTCCTTCCCCCTTACAGCAACTGTCCTTACAGGGGCCGTGTCAAGGGCCAGTTAAGAGCCCTGTTACGCATTGTGGCAACAGCAAAGCAAGTTTCTAGTAGTAAACGCCCCGCCCACCCGTCCCCCAAAATCAAATAGTCCTTAGGGGAGACCTGGAGATAGACCTATTATTACACTTTAGGGTTTGGGATGTAAGGGTTTAGGGTTGGACCCTAAATCCCAAACCCTAAACCCTACGGAAAGGGAGCGCTAAGGCTTAGGCCTCAGGGTCCCCTTCAGTGGCATCTCTGCTCCAGGAGAAGAAGGCTCATGCGGTTTAGGGTTTGGAGGGTTTAGGCGGCTGATGGTTTAGGGTTTTTTTGGATTCAATTCTCTACCCTGCACCAAAGTAACATGGCACCGGCCCAAATTGCCCTATAAAGATCCATAAAGCCTACAAGAGGCCAGACCGGCTTCCATGATAGTTTGTGTTGCGTTGTAATAGCTTAACCCTAAGCCCTAAATAGGGCTTAGGGTGAAGGGCTGTCCTGTTCACTGGGGAGGCAAAGGCCAGCCATTTTGCTACTCTGCAATGCCTGTGGCTGTCCCAAACGCCCTGTGCAAAAAGCCTTTGTGCAGTTCAAGGATAAACCAGTAACCAAACCCAAAATCCTGACCTTGAACGAGGGACATAGGCCAGCACTTTTTGTCAGGGCAAGGTAAATGTATAGTCGCCCTTAAGAATTTGGCGGATATGGGGATATTTGTGGGGTTTTCCGTGTATTCAGTATTCATTCTAAACCTCTAACCGAAGACCCCACTGGGTTCAGGTTATGGTTAGGGCTTTCAACTTAAAGTTCAGATTTTAGGGCTTGCTTACAGACCCTGACAGCTTACTAAAGCTTAAGCCGAATCTGGAACTACAGGTGTCCCTTACTAGCCTAAGTAGCTGGAGCAAGGTTGCCTGTGCCCACAAATCCTGGCAAGGGCGTTCTTGCCACCAGGACCTTGGATAGGGAAACAATCCACTGGCTTTTTAGTGGTGGAACCCAGCAAGATGATGTTCTTTATATACAATACCATACACTAACCCAAACGGAGGACATTATCTTACTCTATAATGGGTACCATCATACCCCCAAACAAAACACGACTCAAACGCGCGATTGCCTTGGAAGAGCTCGTCATGCAGGACGTAATGATAGGTACATTCATTGTCACGTTAAGAAGAATATGACACCCTCTTGACTCTTGACTGCTTCTGCTTGTGCTGCTTTCATCTACTTTCTGCACTGCAAGCGATTATCTGCTGACCTAGTTGAGACCACCGAAGTGATGAGTTTGAAGGCATCGTCGGCTTCCATATGATGGCCGTAGCCATGCTGGCAGGATGGCATGTAAGACCTTTCGGAATTCCGCATCCTAGTGGCTTTTATTGAGGAAGCTGCAGCTCCTCAAGGGACAGGGCCCCCCACCCAGTCATAAGATCTCCCTCTCACATAATGGTACGGTATATTGGGAATTAGGACTCTGTGTGTGTGTGTGTGTGTTGTTTTTTTTCGTCGGGTGTGAGCAGCTTGATGAGCATGAGGAGGCGGATGGCTCTTGCTCTTGAAGGCCTAGGCTGCAATTCTATCTAATCCCCCACCTGGAAGATGGCCAAACCTCCTCACGTCATTTCAAAACATCATGCCAGAGCCCCCCGATCTAATCAATATGGTACTGGCGTTGACATTGGAATGCTTGATCAACATTCCTAAACCTTGCCTGTAACCCCACCTACCTTTTCCGGCCTCGAAACATCGACTCCCAAATCTACTCCTCCACCATACTGGCAGTCTGTGGAGCTTCTCTGATTCACCTCGACCTATGCTGGAAATGCTCCCAAATCACCAGCACCTGTAAATTCAGGCCACTAGATATACCACCAGTCCCCTCTGAAAGCATACCGCACCCTCCTATACTTTGACAGCCTTTCACCACTGACCCCCCAAACACTTCGTGAGGCGAGCAGCCCTTGCTGATGCTCATCATGGCTTGACCAGGCGTACCTGTCGCGAACTGTGGGAAACTCTTTGACTTGGCCGCAAGCCATACGCGTAAACACAGGGGTGCTTGGAGCAGGGTTTAGGGTTTAGGGTTTAGGGTGCTAGACTACCATCCACCAAACATGTGCCACATAATAGAGACGTCCAAACTACTCGGAATTCGCCCTCCAGAATCCGTAGTGGTCCGCATCATCTTCGCCCTTAACCTTAAACCCTAAACCATGTACCAATCGGACATTAAGAGCCCCCATGTACAGGGAGCCAGGCTTGGTGACGGCCCTCCTACCAAATGGGGGGTTCCCCAAAATTAGGGGTTGAGGATGGTTTAGGGTTTAGGGTTGGGTTCAAGGTCTAGGGTTGGGTTCAGGGTTTAGTTTGGAAGTTCCTTTCAGAAGGACTGCAGTACATGAAGGTCTATACTGGGCATCTCTTCTCATGAGAAGCCCCTGCCTCCAGGTAGGTTTTGTTGGCAGTGAGGCTGATGAAGCCTGGCCGTGAAATACACACATACGAGCATATGTGTGTTGGTGACATGAGTATGTACAGTGGTGCGTCCACATCCTTGTAAAATGTGGGCCTTCCACCTGGAGGCCCGCACTCTTTTCTCTTCTAGGTTAAGAACAGGCAGGTGGAGTTGTACGTCCGACACGAGAACAAAGTCCACGTCTCAAGTTTGGAAAGCCACAACAGTCCACACCCAAAACTTTTGGGGCGCGAGAAAGCATACCAAATCCCTGTGAACCGCTCCAACAAACTGCAAGTAGCCTATTTTTCAACTGTGTGACCACAAAACTTCTCAACTTGGCGGAGGCACCCCCAAATACAAATGGTAAAGTCCACGCCAGTTGCTGACGGCAACCTGCCAGATGCTTCGCGTCTTTCTACTGCACGGAGCTGTCAACACTCGTCGCGGTACTCAGAAGGGAACACGAGTGCCAAATGCACTTGTCAACGGATGTCTCTACTGCATGGACGTCACTGCTTGCTTTATTTGAGTGTCCGAGCCCGCTCCAATGCCCACTGAGCAGGAAAAATCCTGACACACCAGCTAAGATCTTTTTGGAACGGTGCGCGCCTCGGCACCAGCTGGCAAGTTAGGTGCCGAAGCGTATGCACTGGCAAGGCAATACCTTTACTGTTTTTGTTTTCTTTTTCGTGGGAATATGCGTAGCTCCCAAAATCATAGCACCACACTGAACTTGAAAATGCCAAAAGAAAAAGCATTCCCCTGAAGCCCGCACCCACAATTCACACGGCCAAGACCAACACATAAACAAGTCCAGGTGCACAGACGCAGCAGCATGACGAACGTGGGCCTCAAACAAAACCATGAAGTACATGTGACTTCTCCGGGCGTCGTGGGAATGGACTTAAAATCCTTTCCTGTTGATACTTTTGGCGTGTAAAATTTTCTATTGGGGCCACTACTATCCGCTGCCATGCATTACATACCTGCCCCTCACCTCAAAATACCTGCAGCAGGCATAGCTAGGATCCAGGCCCCGCAGTCCGGATTCTTGCTCAATGCAAGACGTTGGCCAGCTTGTTGCAAGAACCTGCTGTCAAAGGCAATTCAAAATGCTGCGGCTTTATCCTGTTAGGAATGTTCACCACAAAAAATCCAAGCCCAACATGGCCCAACAACAACAAGACAGGAACGGGTATGAACCACCTTTGGTCAACAAACCTCGCTCCAATGCATGAACCAGAAAACGAGACCCAGCAACAGCGCTGAATTGGAATGCTGACAGTCAGTTTGGCAGTTGCATCAACAATCTTGCAAGTCTGTTTGATCGCTCTTTCACGGGTGTAGCCAACATTGATGAAATGGGTCTCAGCCGTGCGTACTTCCGAACACCTGTAGCTAAATGCGTTCTCTCTGTGCACACACGTTGGCAGACCCAAGGCTTGAAATTGGAACCGAAAACCTTTCCAGACGTGACCTGAACAGTTGTACGTCCTAGGCTAGGCTCCAACACCTGATGTGTAAACCCTGCAATGGGACCTTGCAACAATGGCATTTGCAGCAACCATACCCACCGGACAGCGTCTCCTCGGCAGCGGTTGGAAATCATTTAATCCCAGGATGGAGGTATACGTTTCAAAAAGGCCACTCAAACATTCCATGGTTCTACTAGAAATTTTGTCGGGAAGGGACGTTTTGTTGAATAGAGATTGGGTGACACCCAACAGCAAACCTCACGTTGCCGCAATATGTAGGCAACTTGTCGGGGCTTGACATTATTGGGCATGAGACATTCAGTGTAGGGGATCCAAGGGTCTGTTGAGGCCAACTGCAAAATGAATCGAAAACACGTTTTTCTTACCACATCCTTACCGCTGCGATGTGGCAAAGGAACAGCTCCGACAGCTGCACCAAGTATGTTTGCATCGTCGGGGCCACGATATACGTCAGACACCCTTTTTCGAGAAAGAACGTTGCCAGCAATCTAGCACTGATGTTGTGACACGACGTAGAGCCGAAACATTCTTTCAGGGAAAACCTGAAGAGCTAGAAGATGTTGCCGAGATACCCCGCAAGCTGAATGTAAGCAATCGCGCGGTGCAGTGGCAACACCACATCAGGCACCCACCAGCCTGGGCGGTCAAACGAGACAACAAAAAACATGCAATTTATTTCGGTGACGAAACAGCAACAACAACCCCCATGAGTGGAAGATGCAGCACTGTCTTGGCACCCAGAACCGTAAACCATCAATGCCGTCCAGCAACTTCCTGCAGAGCTTTCTGCCGTTTCGCCGTTTGTTACCTTGCAAACACTGGTTTCCAAACCTGGTCACATCTATCTTCATCTTGTTTCAAAACATCCCTACACAACACCCACCCGGTGCACCTTCCACTGGAACTTGGACGGCGAAGAGCCTTGTAAGTGCCTAGCTGACCACAATATTCAGCTAACTGACTTTGACATCAGCATGCCGGTGGCCCTGCATTTGATTCAATTCGGTCGCGTGCCGCTTGGCTGAAGCAAAACAATCGGGAAAACTGAGCCACATGCCAAATCCAGGAGCCCTTGACTGTGATATCGCACCATGTCATCGCACAGCATCACCTGCCAGTTGCGAAACTTTTTGTCCCAGAATGTAGAAGGACATCAAGGGGTGCAAATAATCCACCCCCCTAATATCAAACTTTTTCCCCCTTCCCGCCCTAGTGTATATACTCGAACCGGTAGCTAATATTGGGAAGGGGTACTTGTCGTGGGACCTGAATATGACAAGAGGTATGCAATAGGATCATATCGACGTCCAGGTAAAACCGAATAGAAATCAACCAAATCCCAAGAATGCAATACGTAAAATCACCATAAAGTCAATTATATACAGCCAACTTAAACTTCGCGAAGATCTAAACAAGACCTATGTAGATGCATAGCTGCACAATTAAACCCATTAAACTTTGATCAAAACCAATTGAAATCTAATCAAAATCTAATTGCCGAAGACCATCAAATGAGATTTAATGAAAAACCAAAAACAAATTACATGATTACCAAAGCGACTTAAAAAGCACAATTTACCCGACTAAAATCGCATTCCGATTCTATATAGATTCCTTTATAGAAGCCACTCCAAAAAAATTACGTTCCAGGACATCAAGGCCATTCCCAATGTTCAAAAGTCGCGGTGGAGACGCCCCCAATTCAAAAGATCCGAACCGCACTCAACACTAGTCTTGGCCCACGCAGAACGTGGGATTCGGGATTTAGTTGATTGGGGGGGAGTTAACATCAGGGGAAAGGACTTCGTCGTCTACGAGAATTTGCCGACCTAACAGGGGAAAGGACTTCGTCGTCTACGAGAATTTGCCGACCTAAGATTGTCATGCGAAAGTCTGAACCATTCAAAAAGACATGCCAACAACAAAACTTTGCAAGTATTGGCATTCTTGCTGTGGCGTTGTGCAAGAACTACCATGTGGGCCGGCCTTGCTTTTCTCTTCTCCGACATGTTGGCGTCCCACTTGATTTGCGAATTCTTGCCTTGGGTATCCACGCACCGACGTTGAACGTAGTTGCATGACAGGGAAACCTTGGGAACTCAACCAGCCCCCGCCGCAGGTACCCTAAAACGCTGAAAATCCTGAACTTAACCCTTGAAGGTTGAAGGTTGGGTCAACTATCCAAGCATGATGGTGTCATGTTGCACCAGGTGATGCGCAACAGGCGAAGCGGTGTCCGCAACCAACTCGGAAAATTGCACGCAATGAAAATCGCATTCCTCAGCCCGATTGCCGACATGGATGTGCCAGGTTGTTGTTATACATACCAAACCCACATTGGGGGTCAATGAAGCCCAACCTGCCATGTCATATGCTCGTGTATAACGGTGAAGCAGCCGCTAAATTCTGACTGGGGCCCCTCATGGCCGATGGCATGCGCATGCAGCTCAGGCTCTATCTGGCTTTTTGCAAGCGTATGCAAGTAGACGCCGACGTCTTTGGCCAGCTCCGTCTGCACGTCGTGCTCATGGCGGGAGGAATTCCGCAGCTGCCGAAACAGTGCCCACATCCCGGCCTCTGTTTGAGAAAAACCTGTTTGCTAGACATCCAGAAGTTCACAATTCTAAAAACGTTCAAAAACCAAAATCTTGCCACAGTCAACCCTGCTGCTTCTTCGCAGAAATCGGCGCAAAACGCATGAAGCGCACCAGTGTCGCGCGGCAACACGAAAGCCAGAAGCCACAACCCATCCTGAGTGGCCATGCAATCAAACAGTACTTGGCGATGTGGCCTTTCAAACCAAGCGCGCCTGCGCTGCCGTGCGCAGCTTTGAAACCATGATCTGAGCACTGAGCCATGGCTTTGCGAAATCATGTTGGCGACCAATGAAATTCAGGATTTCAATTGGACGGACAGGCCAGCAGTTACCAACTGTACTAAGCTGACGCGGTAAGGGTTTGTGTGTTGCGCACAGGATGTGAAACACGGCATCATTGGCTTAGCATTGTTCATGATGATGATGATCTGGAGCCGTCTGAAACGGCTGAAACATCTCAGAAAACCTCAGCAACCACACTGCAGCTCAAATTCCTGCAGCCCACATGCGACCTTACATGATTTGAATTGTAATTTCATTCTTCCTGGGGTGTCATACGGTCTGCTGGGTTTAATCCGAGCTCGACATAAACAAGCCACCGGTAGGTTGAAATGTGTTGAAATACACTTGTGGGCCAAATCAAGGGTCAACGACTCCTGTGAAAGCTGAAGCAAATTTTGAAATCATGAGCCTGTCATCTTCTATTTCAAAATTGCAGACCTTGCACATGCTGAAATGTAAACTGAGGTCCTTTTTTGTTTTCAAGACGCATCCACGACAACTGAAAATTCGAAAGCAAATTGCCAAGAAATGCTGAACAACCTTGCTGGGAAACCCTGAGGAACATGGCCTTGCTGAGGAGCGCTACGGGCTTGCTGGCCCTCTCGCCAACCGCCTCCCTCCGCGGGGAAAAGGGCCTCGTCCCTTGTTCTAGCCGTGAGCCCTGCACCGGGACCGTGTGGATCAGGATCAAAAAGGTGTGGAGAAAAACAAAACAAAACATGCCCAGCCAACCAACCGCAAACACCGGCAAACAATCGGATCGAAGATCGAATCGAACTTGCCAGTTACCGTAGCCCTCCCATCTCCCACCTTCCCACCCTCCACCTCCCACCTCCCACCCTCCCACCTCACCTCCCACTCCCACCCACTCCCACCCTCATCCCACTCTGCAACCTCTCACCCCACTGGCCCACCACCCACCGCCTCCCGCCCTCCCACCAACCTCTCACCTTCCCACCCTCCCTCCCACTCCACCCACCTTCCACCCACCTTCCACCCACCTTCCACCCACCTTCCACCCACCTCTCACCTCCCACCCCTTCCCACTTCAACCTCCCACCTTCCCACCTCACTTCCTCATGGAGTGGGCGGTGGGGTGGGTGGGGGTGTGGGCGGTGGGTTTGGGAGGTGGGTGAGGGTGGGAGTGGACGCGAGAAGGTGGGAGGGTGGTGGGGTGGGAGGTGGGAGGGTGGGAGGGTGAGAGGTGGGAGTTGGAAGGGGGAGGTGGGAAATCGGAGGATCGCNNTCGCCGTAGATCGCTGGAAATCGAATCGACAGATCGATGTCGATCGAATCGATTCGGTCATGGCATGCTAAACCCTAAGCCCTAAACCCCAATTTATACCCAGAAAAATCCAACATATTGGGGGTTTAAAAGGCTGCCAGACTTGCTCTATCCGCGGTATGAATGGCTTTAGGGTTTAGGGCAAGTTTAGGGTTTAGGGGGATCATATGATTATAAGCCAGGTGTCCATGAACGTACACCCTAAACCCTAAAAATCCATGTAGCAAACACCCTTCCCAGAAGAGGCCTCAGCCTGAACTTTCCCTAAGGGTCCAAGGACCCAAATAATGAGGTTTTAGGGCCCAAATACTCTAATGTAATTGGTATTTGGGCCCTAAAACCCTGTTATTTGGGTCCTCGGACCCTTAGGGTTTTGGCATATGACCATACCTTCTGAAGGACGTGGAACCTAATCGGTAATCTCCGTGACCTACAATAGAATAAACGCATCTCTTGATAATTTCTAGGGGTCATACTCTAAGAAAGCGAGACACACGTCTTAAGGATACAGGAATAATTAGGAAGCCAACTACGTAGATACTATGGGTGGGGTCATACTCTAAAAGAAGCATATTTCTTAAGGAAACAGGAACTATTCGGAAGCCAAGTACGTAGGTACAATGACAATCCAAGCCATCTACACACCCTTCCTATTTCCCAGTCAGAGACAAGTACAGGGCGCGCCTGCGCGTAGTATGGGCCTGGGCGATGAAACTGCTTGGGTGCAGGCGTTCAGCAGGTTGTGTGGGGATCTGGTGTTTCTTTTTATGTAGTTGGTCAGCATTCCATGATATGTAACCATCAGCATCAAAAACCAATATGCGATTTCATATATCTTATATTCTATACGTACATACATACGTACGTACGTACATACATACATACATACATACATCAATACATACATACATACATACATACATACATACATACATGCATACCTACGTACATACGTACGTTCGTTTCCCATCATTGCCTGGAATAACACTGAAAAGAGTAACCACAAGCATTGTTGAAGCTCTTTAGGCTTTTCGTGACTGGAAATGATCAACGCTGCCCTTGAGGTTGAGGGTTTAGGTTTAATGCCCATATCAGTCCATAGGCCCTTCGTAGAATGCCATACGTTTGAAAGGACGCTGTATACGGTTCCATGCATATTCAGGCGAGGCTATGCCAAAGTGCTCAATCCCTCAACCCTAAACCCTAAATCCCTGAAACGGACTATTGGTTAACCCTAAACCCTAAACCCCAAACCCTAAACCCAAAAACTGCGGGTTGAAGGATTCCAGAACTCCCAGTCTGGCGGAGTGTCGTACTTCGGAACTTGACTGCTTGCAAACTTCCTCTAGGTCCCTAAGGATTCAAGTACCCAATGACTAGGTCCCCTTTAAAGGGGGAATATGTAGGGCTACAGGGGTAGATAGGGTTTAGGGTTTAGGGTCCAAGTACCCAATAACTACGTACTTGGGTTTAAAGTAATAGTAAGTATAGTACAGGTTTTGGGTAAGTATATGCCCAAAGGGTCCATGTAGGTATATGGGATATACTTGGGCCTTAAAGTAGGTATATGGGAACCCCTTTAAACCCTAAGTATATACCATATACCTACATGGACCCTTTGGGATGGTTACTAGGTACTTGGACCCCTTGGGGTAATGGTCCACGTACCCAACTAAGAGGTGTCTCAGTTTATATAACCCCTATAATCCCTGTAGTTTTGTTTAGGGGTTTAGGGTTGGGTTTAGGGTTTAGGGTTTATTTTTCCACTATCCCTAGATAACCCCCCATAAAGCCCTTTAAGGGTTACGGTACCCCTAGTAGAGAATGCCCTCGGAGCCACCAGATACTTTTCAGACTATACTATTGGGGACCCTAGAACCTAATGATTTAGGCACTTGGGCCCTTAAGGCTCCTTGTGGAAGTCAAAGCCGCGTCATTACCTAGAGTCTAGGGTTTAGGGGTTTAGGGGTTGAGGGGCTTAGGGTTTACGCACAATGGGCAGTTTAGGGCTGAAGGCTTATGATGCTTGTCCTCTGGCCGACTCTACTGTGCAAGGTGCTGGTGATATTGTCCTGCCCCTCCAAATTAACATGGAATCTGACATGGGCATCCTTATAGAGACTATTTTCCTGGAAATTTACACCCTGAACACTACACCCAAAACGTTCCATTTTGCTTTGTTTTGGGGCTCAAGCGGCTGGCGGTAGGGTTCTAGGTGGACCTAATAGTTCCAAGTACCCCCGACTTTCGTGCTTGGATCGTGGCATAGCGGGTAGGGGAGGTATACGTAAGATTGTCAAGAATAATTCAGGGAGCATTTCTCGAGCCAGAAGTGAAATCATATGTTCAGGGTTTAGGGTTTAGGGTGTCCGGATCCTTTCAACTCCACCACATATGAGCCTTCTCCATAAACCTGGAACGATAAGCGCCATAATCCCTGTCAACGTATATGACAATCAAAATACTTACGCCTAATCAAATTTATATTGCTCCTAAGGAGAGCCGACCGCAAGGGTCTAGGTCTCCAATTTGCATATACTTAAACCGCGACATATATAATTATGCATAATGCCCGCATTATGAATTGCTTGGTACTTGGACCCTTAGGACTTAACACCCTAAACCCCGAAACCTAAAAAGGACCCTCAAGACAAAACCCCTAAACCCTAAACCCTAAACCCTGAACCAACCCTAAGCCCTAAACCACTTTTCACCCTCTCTGTATTGCTGCTCTTTGTCAGCACCCGGCGTTGCTAAACAAGCCGGGATAGCCTTCGGCTCAAAAGAGCTGCTGCCAAAGTTCTGCACACTGTAAAGGTTTTACGAGATCTCCCGCAGTCAGAGGTCCAAGTATCTATACCAAGTAATTCCTTTTTTGCGGGTAAATGAGCCATAATTAATCTAAACTCCTCGCCCTGTAGTACTCCCCTATATAATCGCTTAAATAACCCCTTGCAAGGAGTTTACACTACAGTTCATATGTTTTTTGGGGGGTACTTGGATCCTTAGTCAGGAGATCCCAATATTGGTGTTGGCAGCAGCTCAGGCACAGGTCTCGCGGCTTTAGGCACTTCATTCGGCCGATATTTGGATAGGGTGAAATTAGGGTTTAAAGTATGGCCCTCCCGGGCATATGAATCAAGACCTTATTGGGGATTTTAAGGTTTTACAAGAGCTTAGTACGGCTTGTTAAGCCGTATCTATTAGTTTGGGAGATCAGCGCTTAACCCTAGATCCCTAACTCTCGACCCTAAACCCCACACCCGAAAACCCCAAACCCGAAAACCCTCACCCTAAACCCTAAACATTAAACCCTAAATGGGGGACCCACGGCAGTCCTAGCCAGGGACACAATCCCTCATCACACGATACATCCCCACTCTAGGATCTGTTGAAGAAGTGTTGCATGCACATGTGAAAGTGTAACTATGCAAACATCTGTATGTATGCATGGGGGTTGTCAAGCCTTTCCTCCCCAAGATGAGCCCCGCCCGAATTCAAGCAGGCCGAATTAACACTGACAAGCCTTGATAAACCCTAAACCCTGATGATCCGTATCTGGCCCCTAAGCAACAACAAAAGTTACCAGATTCAGGAGGGGGTGCAAGGGGATGGAAACCTAGTGGGATCCAGGGTTTAAGGCTTAGGGCTCAGGAATCCCCCAACATTCCCCAATCTTCCCAAGTACTGCCCAAAGGTTCCTAAGGTTCTCCAGTACCTACAACCCACCCTCCCCCATGTACGTGATCAGAAAGTATCACGAAATAGTCGCAGGGTCAGGAGAACTGGTCTGCAGCCAGTTTGGCAGTGTTGTTGAACCCGTACCCCTAAGACCTGAACCGGGTGCCTGTTTTCAATCTGGGGATTTGGGGAGCTCAGTCTGCGAAAACAAGATCAGGGGGGTTCCCGAAATTAGGGTTACCTTTCTAAGGGTCCCCAAAATAAGGACTATAGTATTTTGGGGTCTATATCACGGTTCCCCTATTTTGGAAAACTACCAGCCATCAACCGTTTCGTGATTGTTGTAAGATTCTAGTTTGGGGGGATTGGGATTCTCAAGGTGCTCTGGCTAGGATTTGCAGAACTTGGTTGGCCTTTAAAGACCCTTGGAAAATATCAGTATGAATGGGTCCCTATAAAACCAATAAGGGAAGATGTTTCAGGAACCCAAAGGCCTACCCAGAGAAAAGGAGCCCAAGATCGCAAGTTCCTATGCCGTCAGAATCAAGCAAATATGATGCCTCGGGTACCGGAAGTTTGCTCAAGCAGCACCGGGATTCATGCCATAAACCCTAAACCCTAAAGCCCTAAACCCTTAACCCGAAAGCTCTACACCATGAACCCCACACTCTAAGCCCCAACCCTAAACCATAAGCTCTAAACCCTCACCCCTAGACTCGAAACATGAGCCCTAAACCCTAGGCCCCCCACTCCAGAGCCCTAAACCGCGCAAACCCTGTACCCTAAAAGCCAAAACCCCTAAGCCCACCCAGAACCTGAATCTCCCAACCCACGCCAGAACGCCCGAAAGTCAAACAGCAACATCATCTGAGTAGCGTTTTTTGGTGGTTGAACCTAGTAAGATTACATATATATATATATATTCCTTATAGAAAATACTATACCCAAAAGAAGGATATAATAGAATACTACTCATCTTGGGTTTAGGGCCCTATATAATCTTACTCTATATTGGGTACCATAGTATCCCCAAATAGAACAAGGTAAACCCTAAACCCTAAACTCATTTTGGGTTTAGGGTTTAAGGTC
>CAJNIZ010009004.1:0-13927 GCA_905231905.1 Symbiodinium pilosum
ATTTAGGGTTTGGGGATTTAGGGATTAGGGTTTAGGGTTTGGGGATTTAGGGATTAGGGTTTAGGGATTTAGGGCTTAGGGATTTAGGGTTTAGGGATTTAGGGATTCAGGGTTTGGGAGTTCAGCGTTTGGGGGGTAAGGCTTGGAGGAAAGGGGCTTTTTAGGTCAGTGGAACTCACGAGGGCCCTTTTGAGGCGTATGCTGGAAGTTATATTGGAATTAAATCTCGGGTGCTGGGGTCTCAGGGGGAGGGTACAGTTTAGGGCATGCTGCCGCCCGTTGACGGTGTTCCCAGTTTGGGTAACCTGACGCACGAGTGGCTCAAGCACAGGCAAGAATCTTGGCATCAGACTGACATAAGAATGCGGCAAGCTAGACTCACTTTCAGACGCTCCTCAAGCAAAGAGTGTTGGGGACCAGACCAAATTGCGATTAGTATTTCGGGTTTAAGGATTGGTACTTCACACCTATGATCCGCACGCAGATTCAGGCCGATCTCTACGTGTCCTCCGGGTCCTGAGAGGTGCCACAATAAAAAAATGAACCCCCCACTTCGCTCAGCCCGTACCCTACTTGGAGGCCCATGGGACTTAACTAGTAACTACTTATATCTGGGATTATAACTTTAAAACGCTACTTATAACTGGGATAACCCCTGGAAGCCCTTTTAGGGAGATTTTAAGTAGGGTTATAAGTTATCAGCCCAGTTCTAAATAGTTACTAAGTTGCATGGGCCTCCACGCAAAATGTCAAATAGTCAAACCCCAAACTGGTTGCGTGTTGGTATAACAGCCAACGTCACAATTGTACATTCCTTTATTCGTTTTGTTGAGCTACCTAACTGAATTTCCAGCCCCAAACCTGAAGCTGCAACAATTGTGTGCCAAAAGGCTCTCGTTCAAGCAACTGCTGTACCATCTCCATGTCGTCCACCTGGGCACACATTTTAGGGGTTTAGGGTTTAGAGCTTGAGAACCTCTTAGATTAGACATAGAGATTCTATGGATTTCGGCGGCGTATGGTTTTGGGCTGCGGGTTATCTGGCATTTAGGTTTTCGGTGTTCATTTCAGCTTGTTGGGAGAATACTGTGCCATGAGAGTTGACTGACCTTGCAAGAAGGCACGGCATGGGTATTCAAAATCCACTGTTGCGTTTAAGCGCTGTCACTTGTAGTCTATTTCCCGTCGTTTGAAAACAATGAAGGGGTGACTCTGTATATGATATATGGTGCTCCCCATGTACTGTAACACCCGAAAGACAAAAGAATGCATTAAATTCAATGTTCTTTCCAATCCCGCTTTTTCTATTAACCAAAGGTAAGGTGGAAGGTTTGCTGTCGCGATTCAAGATTTGCACTACAAAACAAACTTGAGACGTTGTCTATAGGTGCGTAGCAGCACTGAACCCGTAACCCTAAACCCTGAACACGTAGGTTAGCAATGCAAAATCTCCCAAGGCTCCTTGTTGTGAGAACTCGGATCGGGGTTTGGGGTTTTTGGTTTTGGGCCTATCGCTACGAATCACGGAACACGTTGTTGTTTTTGTTGCCTCTGTTCTTACAGCGATGCCTGCTATCATGGGAAAGTTTGGTGACTATGACTATTTAAAAAGACTATGCATGTTGCAAATCGTGGTGCTTCTGCGGCTGGGAGTATGGGCTCTGCGAAAGAATGTTTTTTGAAAAAACACTGTGGCAAACGCACTTGCAGCCTAGCAGTTCGTTTGTACAACTACCCGAACCTACATCCCAAAACCCCAACCCTCCGCTTCTAAGCTGTCCGTAACCGCCATTAATGACCATGTGGAGTAAGGTTGTGACTGCCAGGGGATGTTGCACTACCCTAGATCCCTCTGAGGTACGCTTTGTCAGGGGGTTGCTGCATGTTCCCACATCTATCTATATTCAAGGATTGCTCGTAATGTACGAGGCCCAAAACTAGCTCAAGCCCAGAGCCCTGAAGCCAAACCTTAGTACTTGAACCCGCGTAAACTGGAAGCTTATTGCCTCTGAGCTCTACGCCCTGAATCGATTTTGGGCATTTCTCGGCAGAGGGCTATCCATGCTATCCTTAGTGACCCTCGGCCTATAAAGGCTTTGGCGTTTGGGCTTTAAAGATCATAGGGGTTATCCTAGACACTAAACCCCATTTCAGAAACCCATTTTCTCTCTGCCAGAGTCATGGCTTACCTGAAAGCACGCTGGAGTCACACACTTGGCATGGGTGAGGTAACCTAAACTCTAAGGGGCCGCACTCTGGTGTGCTAGCGCAGCATTTTGTAGGCACGACAGCTAAGCAACTTTCAAATCTAAAGTTGCATCAGCGTACTTTGAGCGAGCTCGCAAGTTGTGGCACATAAGGCAATGTCGGGAATGAGCAGAAAAATGCGTTGAGTGACAACAACTAGGCTGCGCAGGCCCCAACCTGCTTCAGATGTCTCAAGACAGGTAATCAACTGATCAAGGGTTTGAGTTTTCGGGAACAGTTTGGGCTTTTGGCAGCAACGCTGAAGTGTTGGATCCAAGCTGGAGGGTAAAACGGGGTAAGTACGGCAATGCGAAAGAATTCGGCCACGTTGTTTCTTCTTTTCTAACCGCCTTTTACCTTGCAATCATATTATCTAAAGATCGGGTTAATTGTAGCGAAACTTCCGAAGTGTCTGGTGCGTTCGCGATTGCCCTTGACAAGCCGAAGGACAAACTTATGGACACCCTTGCTTGGAATTGCCCTTGGGAAATAAAGCGTTCGCGTGGTCATCGTCTGCGGTATTCAAGATAGTATGCCGCAAGCTTAGCGCAAGCTTAGCAACCAAAAAGGAATCTGCGAAGCGATCCTGATGTTAGGGATCCACCCTCCCTTAGATAATTAACAGGAAATCCACAAAGTAGTCTTTACCAGTGGGATTGGTTGATCTTCTCAAGACACCTGCCATGTGAAACCAGGTATCTCCACGCACGGATTTCTTCAAACAGGGGGAGGCCCTGAACCCGATAAAGACTAAACCGTGTGGGCTTAATGGACCCAGATGGTTTAGGGTTTAGGGTTTAATGGTTTAGGTTGAGAGACATGCGTAAGCACCAGGCAGAGTACTATGGGGTCCGGGCTTTTCAAAGGATTCGCACACAGTGCCAACAATTGGACAAACAGCATATACGCACACCGATATTCTCAAGGAACCCTTCATACTCTGGCCAAAGCCGGCACACAAATCCTACTTCACATGCCCCTATCTACGCATATCTCTGCAAGACCCTTTTAGAACCCCAGTTCAAATGTCACTTTCCATTTGATATTCGTCACGTTTCTCCTTTATCCCTAAACGCTATATGGAGGAGAATTGAATGTGTACACCTCTCTGTGAGTACGCCCCCTAGGGTAAGCCGAAATTTGTCGAACCCACAAAAGGTTAGCCGAAGGTAGCCGAACCCCAGAGGGTTCACCGAACCCCAAACTGGGTTCTGCGAACGGGTTCTACTAACACCCCGAAGGGTTCTACAAACCCCGCGAAGGTTCCGCGAACCCCGCGAACGTTCCGCGAACCCCCGGCAGCGTTCCGCGAACGCTGNNTGTGTACATGTATGTTTTGCCCTGACTATAAGCCAACTAAATAGTAGCTTCCATGTCGATTTCCACTTGATGTTCATGCGCTTTTCCATTATCCCAATAACCTTTCAACGCGAAACAGTAGTCTCCATGTCACTTGTCACTGGATCTCCCATTTGATGCTGCATGATCCTAAACTCCACCCCCGAAAATTGCAGTTTCTGTTGGATGTTTCAATGTTATCTTCCAGTCTCTCTACAGTCTGTAAACGCCAAATAGTGGTTTCGTCTTTCCATGTGACTTTCTGTTTGAGTCTCCGTCACCCCTAAACCCTAAACCCTAAACCCACAATGCTCTGGATCCAAAAGAGTAGCTTCCATTTTCAAATTGGTTCTCCATGATCCTTAAAGCTTGTTAGGGCTTTAGGGTTTAGGGTTTAGGGTAAGTTGTAACCATCGCATTTTCCAGTTGATTGTCCATCTGATTCTTCAATTGGGTTCTCTATGATCTCTGAACCATATCATGGGGCACAACTCCACTGCCTCTCAAAATAAGCAAGCCCTACCTGGACCACGCCAGAAATATCTAGAATAATGGCCGGTTCGGCCCAAATTTTGAGTTCGGAGCCATGAATTGCCTACCTTTGGAGGTTCAGGCACAAGCAACCTCATCCTGAGCACGAATTCCCCAGTACGAATTCCTGGCCCTTCTCACACGACACAGGTGTCTCCCAAGGCACTGCTTGTCCAGCGGTCCTGCAGCGCATCTGCCAAGAGTCTTACCCCTGAGGCTTCAGATAGCCGAAGGTCCATGGTTTAGGGTACAAGCTTTAGGGTTTAGGGTGTAGGATATACATCTTGAGACTTCAGGACCCCAAGTAGGTCAGTAAAGCTGGTCCAATT
The DNA here is from genome assembly GCA_905231905.1 of Symbiodinium pilosum. Classification (NCBI taxonomy): domain Eukaryota; class Dinophyceae; order Suessiales; family Symbiodiniaceae; genus Symbiodinium; species Symbiodinium pilosum. The sequence continues at coordinate 4,446 of CAJNIZ010009004.1, forward strand.
CCTACCGCCCATGTCCCATCAAAGAACTTCCGGTAGGACCCAACATTCGGAACCAAAATGTATATCAAAATGCAATCCATACTTAACCCCTGTATGGGACTTGGCCTCAATTTCTGTTAGAAATTGTTGTAGGAACATGTCGTGAACCCCAATATAAAGACCCGTATTATGACGAACTCAGGGAAATCCCCATAGACCATGGTCCGTTATAACCCTAAACCCTAAACCCCCCAAGAACCCCAGGGTCAAAGCTAAGGGTCAAACCCCTCCAAGCCTGAATAGATTGCAGGGTTGAGGGTTCAGGGTTTAGGGTTTAGAGTTTAGGGTTGAAGGTTTAGGCTTGGCGGTTCAGGGGGACTATACATCCCCGAACTGGAGCTAGCCTGCTTCGAACTCCCTTGATGACGGACCTACTAAGTCCCCTCAACCCTAGACCCTATGTCTGTTTTTAGAACCACTTAAAAGGGGTCCCCGTATTCTTATCAGCGACTACGTAAAACGGGACAATGCGAAAACATGTCTGACCGCAGCTGCAGGGACAACTCAAGATGCCAAACACACTCTGGGGTTAAGGATTTGTGGCACTGTGGGGCTACGGGTAAAACATCGCAGTCCTCAACCACCTCACCCCGAATCCTAGAACATATTAGTTTTTGGTGGTTAAACCCAGTAAGATTATATTCCTTATATAAAATACTATACCCCAAAAGGAGGATAGAATCTTACCCTATATTGGCTACCATAATATCCCCAAATGAAGTACTACTCATATGGCCCCTGCCTCAAGAGTTCAGCAACCATCAACTGATCCGGCGCATGCTTACGCTCAACCTTATTTCCTGGACCTCAAACTTTAGGGTTTAGGGTTTAGGGGGTTTAGGGTTTAGGGGGTTTAGGGTTTAGGGGGTTTAGGGTTCGAACCCTAAACCCTGCCTGTGGTAACCCAACAACCGGAACAACAGCCGGACATGAAATGATTTAAGGGGACTAGCTTCCATTTTCTTTTACATTATCCCTACATAACCCCCATATACTCCCAATAATATAGTAGTTTCCATTTTCTTTTCCATTATCCCTGTATAGCCCCTATATAATCCCAATAATATAGTAGTTTCCACGTTTTTCCATGATCCCTATGTAATGGGACCCAAACAGGGATGCCCAAGAATATCGTAGGAAAAAAATAGGAAAGGAGTATTCCTACTGTATGTTCTTGGGGATCAGGGTGTAGGGTTTAGGGTTCCTATTGTAGAATCTTGAGGATCCCTGTTTGTCTCCATTCTTATAACCACTAGCAACTGCTGCCTAGGTAAGCATCCGAATCTACAAATAGCTTGCAAGCAGCTATTATGTGTTTATAGGGTTTAGGATATAGGGCTAGCCTGATAAGTCTGCCATGAATCTCAAAGTAGAAGCCCGTAAATCAGCAAACCTTCATCACAAACTGCAGAACCCTCTCAACCCTAAACCCTAAATCCAACGTGTAGAAGTCCTAAACCTGGGAGTAGAACTTTGGCAGGCCATCACGGCATCCGGCTAGAGTGCCACTGCCCCAATGTTTGCCTTAAAAGGGAGGACTCAAACCTTTGGCCCTGCCTCTTAGATTCAGGTTTAGGATTTAGGGTTTAGGGTTTAGGGGCCCCTACAAGAACCCCAACGTAGGTTTGGTTTTGAGGTGAGTTTGGGGCTATTATGTTACCCTCTTCTGAGGTTCAGGTACAGTCCAGCCTCACGAAATAATGTCTGACTCCCGGTGTCCAACATGGCATGGCGGAACATGGCATGAAATCCCCTACACCCTTCTTTCCAAGCCTTCTTGACTTGGAGCATCAGCTGTACTTATCCGGACCAACAGGCATTCGTTCATGAACAGCCGCGCAACCAAACGACACACCATGGCTTGTGTCATTCCCCCTCACAGCAACTGTCCCAAGAAGGGGTTCTTGGTTTAGTGTCTAGGGTTCAGGGTGGTAATTGTTACTGAAGGGGGAATGACCCAAAGCACGGCCAAGCAACGCATACCAAGACCTATTTTGATCAAGAATTGCCGGGCGTATTTTGGGGCAGTAACAATAAGTGTGCCTAACTTTGGACGGGCTATCTCATCAGGAATGTTGCTCCCACTTAAGGGAAAATGATTGCAAATCAGCTTTTGGTACGGGGGGGGGGGGATAGGGGTACCTTCATGTACGACGTGACGCCTCCTTCCCTCAATGACATTCAAAGCACAAACCATGGTGTTCTAGCTCTTCTAGCTTAACTAGAAAAGCTAGACAAGCTAGAAGTCGCTCTAAGTACCCTGAACCTTTACTGGGTGGGGGTCACCCTAAACCATGAACCCTAAACCCTAAGCCTAAAGCCCTGAACCCTAAGCCCTACACCCCAAGCCCCTATTACAGGGTAGGGGTCCACCTAAGGCATTGACAGCCCCACCTCTTTTGACTCAAAGTCCCAGCAGATCCCCGTCTACTTAGGGTTTAGGGCTTAGGGAATATTTATAGAAATACTAGGAAGAAAAATATTGATAGTAGCCGTAATAAGCATTGATAGTCACTTGTTATGCATTCAAGCTAACGAGCTGATACCACAAAGCCTGTATGACCCTACGCTACTACTAACGCCCATATTGCCCAACAAGCTCGAGCCCCCAAACCCTGTAAACCCTAAATCCAAAAACTCTAAATTCTAGATCCTAAGCCAAAACCCTAAATCCTAGAACCCTGAATCCCAAATCCTACAGCCCGAACACTAAATCCTAAACCCAAAGCCCTGTCATAAAGTATTATAATCCCTATTCTAGGACCCAAAAACGGTTCCCCCAATTTTGGGAAGCCCTTAAGCCCTAAACCCTATTAGATCCCTTATGCCCCGAATATAGCCTGTCATGCTCCTAAGCCAAGTTGCGCAGCAGAAAGGCATTCACATGCAGGGGATTCCTAGGGCTAAGGGGCTAGGGATTAGGGTTGAAGGTTTAGGGTCTAGGATTTAGGGCTTAGGGTTTAAGGTTTAGGGTTTAGAGGTTAGAGGTTCATTTGCAGGTGCACGGGTTGTAACCCGATTAATAGCCCTACAAAGCCATTCGTTGGGAACATAAGTAGGGCAACAATCCTAGGTAGTTGCTGCGTCCCATGAACCTCCAAGTACCACTCAAACCCTAAACCCTACACCCCAATCTCCCAAGCCCGTCCTTAGTCCAAGTAGGGTTCCTCAAAATGAAGGCCCTCAAGGGCCGCTCGGAACATATAGGGTTTACAGGAACCTCACGGGGTCTCAACGCGGCTTAGTGGTGTAGGGTTCCCGGCGTAGGGGCCTTGAACTCCAAACCCCAAACCCTTATAGTCTCCCTTAAGTAGGTAGAATATGGCTCTGGGAATATTATGAAAAACCATATATCCCCGTATTCTATCTACTTAAGGGGGACTATAACCCTATAAAACCCGATCCGGGCTTCTATAAATCTATAAGGATCCTTTTGATAAACTCCCAGGGGAAGAAAGGCGGGCTGGAATCACTCCCTAAACCGTACACTGAACTGATGGTAGTTTAGGGTTTCGAGTTTAGGGGTTAGGGTTTAAGGCCCCAACACCCCTGAAAGTCTTTTCTCTTGGTGAGGTGCTTCTTCCAGGTAGTTGTCTTCGACAACTGGGAAGCCGTTCTGAGGAGATAACAGGGTTTAGGGTTTAGGGTTTAATAAATTTAAGGTTTAGGGTTTAGGGAACCTATGATCCGTTACAGAGTGTCCTATCCCCCGCACAATCCATATGCCATTCTTCTGTAACGCTTCTGTGTCGCTTTCACTTCATCTACCGCTAAACTCTTTCAAGCCATGCGCTTTAGCCTAAGCTCCTAGAACTGCAGCTCAAAACCACAAAGACGGTACGCTCATAGTCTCTCACAACGTCTGTGAACCCGCTGAACACCCCACATAAAAACCAAAAAGGGCCAGGCATCAAAGCACAAAGTAATTCTTCCAAAGCATAGAGCCCCGGTAGATCTTCCGAAGACACCGCAGGAGCAGAGTTTTGCGGGTGCTGTGAAGAAGCATAGGATACCTGCCAGCTGTACGGGGATAGGTCAGGGCACAGGGTTTAGGGTTCAGGGTGCAAGAGTTTCGAGCGGTTGGGAGACCACAGGTATAGGGGGATTACAAGGAGATGGGATCTTCGTAACTAGATTAAGTATGGGGATTGTTTCTAAAAATCAGGCGCTTCGACGCCAAGATCATGAAGCATAATCCCCGAATAAGCCCTCACCCTGAGTTCTCCCAAACTAGAGGTTCCATCTGAGGGTTTCCCAAAATTTGGCTGCTTTTATGGGGGGTACCCATAAGAAGGATTACAGTACTTGGGGGTCTATTTGGGATTCCCCTCATTTTGGGGCAAGTAGCATTTTGGGGTTCCCTGTGAATTTGGGGAGGGCACGTTCTAATCTCTCCAGAACGAGGTAGGACCCTGTAAGCTGCACGATGTTAAAACATTGTACAAAGGCTGAGGCTGAGAGTTTTGAGCAGTCCAACCCCCAACTAGGGGACTTCTAGCCTACAACCTACTGGCTGAGCCCCCTGAGCCTTTTCAAGTGTGGGTTCTCGTTTATGTTTAGGGACCCCATGGTACATAACTCGTGTGCCTTGAAATTGCGGCACGCCGAAGCACAAGTCCCCGAAGCAACGAACTCGTCGCAGCGTTGCCTACCGGATACGCTGGAGGCGCTAGTGTCTGGGGCCGGCAGCCTAATCCAGACCCCTGGTCAATAAACCCCCTCCCCTTCATAGGGATTATAGTAGAAATCCTAGTATTAAGGCCTTTAAAAGAAGGGGTTTAATTAGTAATCAGGGGTCTCCATTATGATTTTATTGAGGAGATGTTTGTTTCCCAACCCCGAATACAACTGCCGGGTGACTGCAGGATACAACGAGTATCATATGAGTAGTGCCCAAAATTAGGGCCCCATGTTGGTACCCCTAAATACTAGGTGCCGAAATATAATATATACCCAAAAAGGGCCCCTAAATTTGAGAACAACCCGCGCACTTGGCTCCTGCATCTGGCCTAAACCCTAAACCTACTAAGTATATACTATTTGGGTGCTCCATATGACTTCCAGAGGGTCCTTTTTTAGCAGGTCTGGTGTAAACCTAAACCCTGAACCCTAAACCCTAAACCCTAAACCCTGAACCCTAAACCCTGAACCCTCAGTTGGGCAGACTCTAACACCGAAGCCCTGCCAGACCTTTTCTCTAAAACCAAGCCTAAGAAAGTTGGGAGGTTGGGGGTTAGGGGTCTAGGGTTTATAGGGCTGTAGAGCCTACCTGAACCCCCAGACAGTATGTAAAATGAAGTCCTTTATGGATGTTATTCTGGGTTTAGGCCCGGTATTTTACACAATTTCGGAGCTTAGGTACCTACCTAGACCCTCCAACTACCTGTTTTTGGGCCTAAATAGCCACTATTAGGGGCCATATGGCCCCAATTAAGGGTACTAGGATGGTCCTGGTACTTGGAGGTCCACGGGTAAGAACGACCTATACTTAGGACGATACTTGAAGCTCAGTTCTGAGCTCCCCTAAATCCCTTAAAGGACTCAAAAGTTATAGGGTTTAGGGCTTAGGGGTTTACAATCACCCAAATCGGAAACCCTGAGCCCTAACCCTAGGTAGAAGTCCGCAGCTGCCGACACTGTGTTTGTTTTACTAATAGCTGCACACCCAGAAGGCCTATGTAGGTACAGTTTAGAACATCGGGTTTCGGGTACCTAGGCCGACTCTGGGGACCAGGTACATATACTACATAGCTCCATGGACCCCTTGGGAGGCAGGTTCGGATTCGGGGGGAAGCATGTAATTGTCTCGTACTTGGAACAGCTACAGTCTGATCATTGGCGTTGGGCAGGCAATGTAGGAGTAGTGAGTTTCTGGTTTCCAGCATAAGCCCTAAACCCAGAAGTCCCGAGACCTATAATGAATTACAGCCTACATGGTTCGTGAAGCTAGATATTGGGTTTGCGTAGATGGAGGGCCCTAACCTACACCCGACATATTCTGATCCGGATAATGTAAGGACACCCCAAAAGGGCTTCTGATGTGTGGAAACCCCATATGTAGGTTGAGGGCTCAACGTCGCCCACTGAGTGCCTGGTTTCGAGGCACCCGTATGATCCCCACTAAGAATTCCTAGGAGTACCATTTAAGCAACCGCAAAGAAGGATCCTTCAAACAACTTGCACGCTACCCTAGTCTGCTTCTAACTCCCCCAAACATGAGGGCCATACTGGGCATATGGCGCACAAGGCATGTCTCTAAGGCATTTGGAACCCCAGTAGAAATTATAATTTCAGCTAAATATTAGGATTGTTGGTAACAGAAAATACTAATTATTTTCAGGAACCTTGTAGATGTTGGTGGACCCGTGCTAATTATCATGGGTTCAACTAGTACCCCCCTCTATACTACCCCCCCCGGTTCCCCCTTAATTGACCTTGATTAAGCCTAATTATCCCTAAATAACCTTAATTAAGGGGGGAACCTAGGGGGGGTAGTATACAGGGGGGGTACTAATTGAACCCATAAAATTATGAAGAAGCGCGTAAGTGTAGCCAAGTGTCCCCAAGCGACGGAGAGCAGGGCGAAAGTCCTGAGTTCGACAAGGGCGCTGTGAGGGCTGCAAGGCACCAAACCTTTAGGGTTTAGGGTTTAGGGTCTAAGGTTTAGGGTTTAGGGTCTAAGGTTTGGGGTTTAGGGTTTAGGGTCTAAGGTTTAGGGTTTAGGGTCTAAGGTTTAGGGTTTAGGGTCGAAGGTTTAGGGTTTAGGGTTTATAGTGTTTAGGGTCTAAGGTTTAGGGTTTAGGGTTTAGGGTTTCTCCTCCCCGAATGATGCACCCTCCTACTGGAGCTAGGGGGATATATACGGCCAAAAAATTGTAGAGCCGACTTTTCAGTAGCTTGCAAATGGGGTTAGAAGTCCACCAATGGGGGTTCGTCTGCTTCTAATCCCACACCCTAAACCCTAAACTCTAAGCCCTAAGGCCTAAGCCCTACACAGCAGCCATCCCCTAAACCCTAAACCCTAAACCCTAAACCCTAGAATACCAGTCCCTACAAAACTCTTAGAGCTCTTGGCTTTCCCAGCTGCGCAGGGTTGGAGATACCAGTTTATACTATATGTTGCTATATTATACTGTAGTATACGCTACTATACCAACTAATGTTATACTGTACTCTGCGACATTATTCTAGATTTCACTTTATTATATTGTATCAGTATACTATATTGTGCTACATATATTATACACTGCTATATGATAGTACATTCTACTATATTCTGCTATATCATATTTCAGCTATATATTACACAACACTACTAGCATGTATTATACTATACTGTACTATACTATACTATACTACGCTGTACTCTATTATATTATACTATACTTTACTCAATTATACTAGTTTAGGGGGCAGGTTTAAGCCAAGACTGAGAAAGGCTGCAGGGTCTCCCGTAATCTTTCCACATAAGTAATTTCCCCCCCTCCCCCAGCACCAGCACTAATTTCAAATGTGGGTGGGGAGGTGTTGAATATCCCATAAAACCTAAACCCTTCATATTGAAGAGAAGACCCTGGGATGGTAGATGGACTTTTCACGGTTTAGGGTTTAGGGTTTACACGAAGATCCACATATAATCCTTGAAGCACCCCTGTAATGCGTTTATTCAAATTCCGCACCTGTCGGGTAGCTCTGTTTTCAGAAACAACAAGAACTTCGCATTTTCTGTTAAGGAGCTCGAATTACGTTACCATAACCAGGAAAGTCTGCTATCGCGTGTGTGTATACATATATATACCAAATTATGGTAGCTTAGCTTGGGTTCCCTGAGCCCTAAACCCTAAATCCTGAAGCCTAAACCCTAACCCCCCAAATCCTAAACCCTAAATCCTAAACCCTTAAATCCTAAACCCTAAATCCTAAACCCCTAAATCCTAAACACCCCGATTTTGCCAACTTGAAGGAGAGATGCTCATCGATGACTACAACTACTGCCAGTGCCACCTGGAAGAGCCCCATGTTAAGGTTTAGAGTTTAGGGTTTAGGGTCTAAGGTTTAGGGTTTAGGGTAATGTTCCTAGCATGTAAGTGTTTAGGGTTTAGGGTCATGATCATGATACTGAATGGGTCCCCCAATGTAGAGGGCCCCTGAAAGGGATACCAGTAGTGGTTGGGGGAAAGATTAGTACGAAGTGACTAACCCTAAACCCTAAACCCTCACTACTCATGGTCGGGCTAATAATGAATAGTTTAAGGCTTAGGGTTTCATGTAGACCCCTGATTAATAGACCCTTCCTCTTGAGGGCCTTAATACTAGGATTACTATTATAATCCCTATTATTAAGGGGAGTGGGTTCATTACTGAGGGGTCTGCCTTAGTAGGAACACGTCTTGCCCGAAGTCTTTACTGTACAGGTGCCTGGAATCTTTGCGTGTTCTGGTGTGCTCTGCTTGTAGTCTGCGGCTTGGGGCTTCACAGTCAGAAGATCTGGTTCTGTGACAAGGACCCATAGACCCGTGAACGGCAGCATTTGTTCTATTCCTCAATCCTAAGACATAACACCCTCCACTCCTTGCGCCAACCGCAGACCGAGAATGCGACACTGACCCTCCAACCTTCTTCGAAAATCCAATGTTGAACCATACACCCGGAAGCCTAAGCGCCAAAGGCAAATCCTGGACCGTCAATTCCTCCTCTCTACCCCTACTGGAATTCCGCTGCATTGGCATTCAAAGCAAGTGACCGCATCTGTAGGTTGCAACCTTGCAAAAGCTTAGCACTACATGAGCTATAATCTAAACTCCTAGTATCCCCCCTTATAAACCCGTACAATAGTCCCCTATTTAATCCCCTATATACCCCCTTCAAGGAATTCAGACTTTAGCTCACATAGTTTGGGGCTTAAATTTCGCAGTCCTGCAGCTGTCCTGCCGGCCTGAGGGTGTGGCGCTGTTGAGGTTTACGGTTTGTGGGGGTTTAGGGTTTAGGAAAAGTTTAGGGGGTTGGGTTTGCGTGATTTCGGTCTCGGCCGGTTTGAAACAATTGTCCATACAAACCACGATTTGGAGTGAGGTTGTCATGATTTGCCTGGTTTTCATCTGCCAGAGCATGCGTGCAAGGTCAAATGCCTACCACAAAGATGATCCTAAATCCGTCGGCACTTCACATTGTCCACAACGGTTCAATCCAAAGCAGACCAACTGACCATCTGATCCTGCTGCGCAAGTGTGAGCGCAGCCTGCTGAAAACGCCACAATTGGCCCCAATCCCGTTGGCACATCACATTGTCCGTAAACGTTCTGTCCAAACCAGACCAACTGACCATCTGATCTAACTGCGCAAGTTTGAAAGGAGCCGGCTGAAACTGCCAGAACTGGTCCCATATCCGCTGGCACATCACATTGTCCGTGTTGGTTCCGTCCAAAGCAGACCAACTGACCATC
>CAJNIZ010009005.1:0-13924 GCA_905231905.1 Symbiodinium pilosum
CTTTGCAGCAAGATATGAAAAAAAAAAGTACAGCGTTGCCTGCGAAGAAGCTACGGGATAACGCTACCAAGATTGCTGACAATACTTTAGCCACACCGCTACATCCAGCTGCACCGCGTATGCTGCAGCTTTTACTATCTCAGTCTGGTCGGGCACTAAGTTCATGCAAGCAGCCATGAACAGCAGGGAGACTGCTTGGCTGAATGCCTCTCCACACGCCGCCAGGCCTCTGCACGTGCCTGACTGTTGCATTTGCAATTTCACATGGCTGCCCTCCAATGTCACCCTGTGGCAGTGTGGACAAGAACAAGATTCCCAAGCGCCCCAAGCTCAAGATGACCCTGGACTTGGACAAATGTTCCTTTTGGGGCAACTCAGGCTGGGCCTTCCCAGCCAAAAACGTTTCAGTGTGACTTGCGTGCAGGCCCACTGTTCCATTCTTAGACGCGCATCTCTGGGTCAAAACAACACGAGTGCCTTGCAGCCTGCGCATTCCTAGCACCTGATCATTAGTGAAACACCACGGCCAGCTAGATAATAACCGCATCATGCCTGCCAGGGCATGCCTATGCTGCGAGGCTGCGATCTTATGCCCGACTGGGACGTAAGTGCTCGGCCATCGGAATGCACATCTTATCGCGAACACTCAGGCCCTGGTTGGCGTTGGGACTCGAGCAGCGGCTCAGCCGAGCACAGCTGTGTACCCAACATCAACCCGTGGCCCGTGTCCGAGGTACTGAGCAACTTGCATCTAATTTCCAAAGGGGAGAGAGAGTGCTTGACCTTCTTTATTTCATTCTCTCCAATTTCTTGGGATACAAGCGTCTTCAGCATCCCGCCATCACAGGCACGCCTTGCACCCCCAGCCTTGCACAGGTGCCAATAGTGGTTCTGGTGCCGCTGACAGCTTGACATGCATACTTATGCAACGCACTAGGGTGCGCGGGCACTCACACTCCCTGGGACCCCTGGTTCCCCGGAATGTGGTGCTTGCATACGCGCCATGACCGAAACGGATTGAGCCCTCTTGAACCATTCTTCAAATCGTATATGCAGCAACTCACTTGTGTGTGCTTCGGCATTGCGTCTGGCCATGGCCAGACATGGGCACCTGTAGCTAGGACCACAGGTAGGTCGTACAGGTAGTGGAGTGTAACTAACACTAGCTACTCAGTAGCCGTGCAATGCTACCCGTGCATTGTGCGCACTTGCCCCAACGCGGGCTAGGAGGACCGACTCAGGACTTTTCTAGCTGCGTACGAAACGAAACAGGTGCTATGGGGACACTACCAAACCGCACTTCAACAGGCGGGGCAATGGTTTATCACCAATGAGGGATGTAAACCCACTCGGGCTAGCGCTCATGCCATTGCTGCCACTGTTGCCCCGAACTCCTACCTCTTCTTTTGTAGCAGGTTATGAGCGCGAAAAAAAAAAAAGGAAAAAAAAGATATGTCTCGTGTTGCCTGCAATGTGCCGAAGTGCCTCATTACCAGGACCGTATACTCCTGGACGCGGCCGCATGTGTTTGTTGCAGCTCTCAAATTCTCAGACAGGTTGGGCACAGTGTTAGCCCGCGCAGCCATGGATGGTACAGGGACAACCTGTCTCAAAGCCTCCCAGCGCACCGCCAGGCCATATATACTACTTGTCCATTCACTAGCTTCCTTGTATTGCTGTCCCCCCTGCACCCTGGTGGCAGCGTGGACAAGAACAAGATGCCCAAGCACCCCAAGCTCAAGATGACCTTGGGCCTGGACAAGTGTAAATTTTGGGGCAACTCAGGCCGGGACCTAGTCTGTCTTATAAGCCAACGTGAATTTCACCTGAGCATGGCAATTGCTGGCTAAGTGTGATCTAATCTGCGCTCTGGCTGCCTACAGTTCCATTCTTGGAGGCACTTTCTCGGGAGGAAAAGCTGCCTGCGTGCCCAGCAGCCCGTACCTTCTTCCCGCACTTGTCTTGGGAGCCGCGTACAACTTAAATCTACATCCAACCGCTTCCTGCCGCCAGGTCCTTGCCGCACTGGGTGGCAGCGGCCCACGCCTCTTTGTGCAGTGTAGGCTCGTGCTTGCGATTTACCAACAGTTCCTGCGTCCCACCTCCCAGAGCTGCCATGTGCCTGCCCTGGCATGATGCCAATGCCAATTTCATACCCACACCAACTCTTGATGACCCGATATGCATTCTTGTGCAACACACCAAGGTGCGCATGCTCACACATTCCCTGGGACCGCCTGGTTCCCCGGACTGTGGTGCTATGCCAATGACGATATCTATCCTCTACAGCGCCACGACAACCTGACATGCACTCTTGTGCCATATACTTTGGTCTGCCAGCTCTCACAGTCCTCGGGACTGCCAAACCGTCTGATGTACTTAGTCTTGTTAGACTGCCAGTGACGCTACCAATCCTACACAGCGCTATGACAACCTGATATGCATTCTTGTGCAACATACTTTAATTTGCTGGTTCTCACAGTCCCTGGGACTGCTCAGTTCCCCGGACTGTGGTGCTTGCTCATGTGCCATGACCGAAACGGATTGACAGACGGCTTGATCTCTACTTGATTGTGTACGTGCAGCAACCTTCAACTCGTGTGTGCTTCGGCATTGCAATCTGGCATAGGCCAGAGTAGGGCACCGGTAGCTAGGACTACATGACAGTCGTACCCGTAGTGGAGTACTCTAGTACTAGCTACGCAGTAGCCGTGCAGTGCCACCTGTGCATTGTGCGCACTTGCCCCAACGCGGGCTAGGAGGACCGACTCAGGACTTTCTAGCTGCGTACGAAACGAAACAGGTGCTATGGAAGCTTCTGGGCTCAAGTTGTTTTGTAGCGTTTTGGGTGGGTAGTGTGCAAGTTCCCTGTTGCGCCTGGGACGCCCCCTCCGACTTTTCTAGAGAAGGTCCGTGCAGCTTCCTGCATCGGCAGGCGTTGCGTTTGATTCACTGGAGAAGTACTCGCTGGATCTTGCGAGTTGCTAGTGATGCGACCATTCTTGATGCGGACGGCTGCCCTACTTTTCTTCTGTGGTCAGCTATGGACAGGCGGGCGAGCAGCCACGAGCAGCCACGAAGCAGCAGGGATTGACCTGGTTTGGTTCCCTAGGTTTAGACTCCACCCCCTGCACCCGTGTCCGCGCATGATCCCTCTCCCCCTTCGTTCAGGGTTGGCTGGGTCGCGTCCCTAACCTGCACCTCTGCGCCCAACCGAACGTTGCTGAGAAGGTTGAAACCTGACCTTCATAGTGTTGCGCAGAAAAACAGACCCTATTTCGAAGTTAGAGAGCTTCAATTAGTCTTGTGCTGCGCCATGGTCCTAGTTTGATGCCTGAAGCAGATGTCCTCCCTTGCAGCTTTGCTTTGTTAGGCATACATTTTGGCATACTTGGCTCCTTGCGGCCGGTACACAGCGGTTGGCTCAAGATTGGATGGGCTTGCTCACGGGGTCCACTGCAACCACCAGCAGGTCAGGTAGCAGGCGGGCAATCGCCAGACAAGTGCGTCTTCACCTTACTTGATTGCCTGAACTGCGTTCCTAGTCTGTGCATCACGTTCACGAGGCGATGCGAAAGCCTGCAGCAGTTCTCAAACGGCCTGGAGCAAAGCAGCTGCGGAAGCCAGCTTCCTGTCGTCGTGCCCAGAATATAAGCCGGCGTCCTGCAAGGCCTCTACTAAGGCATCCTGCCAGAGGCGCAGAGAACGTAGCGTGGAGCGTACCCCGGAGATTGCTTCTCCTTCCTCTCCGTCCTCCAACAGCTCCACCGACTCCTGGGCACGCAATCCACACGGGCGACCTGCAGGACCCCCACCACCAACTCCGGCCTCTACGATGGTGCCTGTGCCGCGTCCAACACTCCGTGCTTATCCTCCGGTACCGCCCTTCCGAGGTTAAGGTAGTTCGACTGGATCCTACCAGTGCGGAGCCTGAAAACAATAAGGTCTCGCCTTTGGTTATTGAGTGGGTCACATGTTGTGCAACATACATGGCTCACCCTTCTCTGTGTCAACTGCCCCGCATCTGCCCCCTCGGCTGCCAGCAAGGGTGGGATTGGCATGTAGCAACAGTCAGTCCTGGATGGACCTCTTGGCACCTCCACACGCAGGCACCGGACTGGTTCACTGCGTTCCACGAAGCCATTTGCCTTTGGTCGCGTCGCCGTGTGCTCAGCCTCTCTGCATCAAACTTTGCACGTACCCGTACGCTACATATAATGTCGTTATCAGCCCCTCCGGTCCCAAGTCCGGAGGCCAGGTGCATCACATGGACAAGTTACCTTGTACAAACGCCCTGGTAGAAGTGAGGGCTGCCCCTTCCGGCCGAGATGGGCGAGACCGTATACTTTGTATATGGGAAATTAGGCATGGGGACCCAAAAAATATCGAAGGCACACAGACACGATATGACACAGATTTGCTGCACCTTCTCCTTCGAATCAGGTGCCATTCCTTTGCGCACCTCCAACGAGATCAAGCCCGCCTCCCATTTATGCCTGTCCTCCTGATCATCATGGGCTTCTGCCTACGCTGTCAGGCAAGACTTCATTGCTTGAAGTCAGCCGTTGTCAATTTCTGCAACGCAGGATGCCCTGCCCAACAACGAGACTCACATCGCCAAAGATGGCTGCGGCCCAAGGCCATAAGATGGAGCACTAGGCACTTCCACGTCAGTGTGCGCCAACACATCCTACGTATCATTCACAGGGCAGCCCAGGATTGGTGCAGGTACTCACTTTGGGTAGTCGTCAACTGCCTCAGGCTCCTTCATCGAGCGGCACTAGTTCGTACCAGGAGCATGCTTGCTGACCCCGCCTCTGCTCACACCGGCTTGCCCAGGTTGCGGGCGGTGTCGCCTCCTAGCGCAACGCGGCCCTCTTCCCCTGCATGTGAGCGACAGCGGTGGCCTAGTGTCTACAGGTCGGATGTTAACCTCCTCCCTCTTGGTCATCCTTCTGCAGGACGTGCTGTTAGGCCTGCGGCTGCGCGCTGTCCCACAGTCTTCGTGTCCCGCAATACAGTCTGTGCGGCCAGGCCGCCACGGCCCAGTTGGTGCATCTTCCTCTGCATTCTCTGCCTTGTACTCAGAGGCTGTGAGGGTGCTGATTCATCCAGTCGCGTCAGCAACTGTCAAAAGCGCTCTTACTTCAGAGCGGTGCGCCGTGCGCAGCAAATGGGGCAGACATGGTATCGCGGGCGCCGACTTACAGCGCAGCAGCTAGGAAGCGCACTCACCTGCGCACCCCCGGGGTTCCTAAACCGCGTCCCCCCCTCAGACACGTAATACAGGTCCGCGTCTCAAGGTGTGTTCCTTTAATGCAGGTGGTGTCTGGAAAGATGACAGTGAGTTCATTAGTGATCGATGGGTAGTGGTTGGCAGTGGCACCTCTGAGAAATCCTCAGGATGTCTCCTCCTGCTTGACAAAAGCCTTTTCCCTGCAGCTTCTGTGCGACATGTCTCTGTTTACCAGGGGAGGCTGCTCCATGTCAGGGCCGAGCTGCAGGGCGAAGTCTGGGAATTTCTGAATGTCTATCAGAAAGTGCTGCCTCATGGCGCCTGTGGGCCCTTCATGGACATTCGCCAAAAAGTCTGGGAGTCCCTGGATAACTACACTCACGGCTTGCCGCGCCGACATAAGCTAGTCGTTTTGGGGGACTTTAACTCGCAACTCGGTTTTGAACCGCCCTTTGTAGGTAGGGGACTGCAACCAAGCCCGGCGCATGATCGCTCTGACAAAGCCAAGTTCCAGGGCATCATACGGAGGCATCAGTTGACGGCAGTCAACACCTTTGGCGCCAAGGGCAACGCAGCCACCTTCATTTCTGAGCATGGCAACAGTCAGATTGACTACATCTTAGCCAGACAAAATACTTGTGATCAAACTTCCAAAGCAGCGCAGGCCCTACCCGATGCACCACTTGCAAGATGGCGAGGGGGGGGCCGACACTGCCCTATTGTTACCTGCTTTCCGACCTCCTCCCTTTATAAGCCGAGATTACCTACTAAATTGCCCCCACCTGCCCTCAGCGCAGCATCCGCTGCACAAATAGCTGCCTATCAGCAGGCTGTGGCTGAAGATCTTGATCAAATGGAGACCTATGACGAACGGCAAGTCAGTCACGCCATCATGGCACGGGCTAAGGAACACCTGCCTGTGTCGACCCTGCAGCACCGCCGTGTCACGTGGAAGGAGGCCAGCGCGCAAGGCAGAGTCAGAACCATGTGGAGCCATTACCATCACCTTAAAGCCGTTGCAGGCCGCGCTACACGGGCCTCTGCCCTTGGAGACTTGTTTCGGGTGTGGCAACATTTGACTGCCTTCTTAAGCTCACAAAAAGCCCTCCGTCAGCACTGCCGCAGGCAGAAGAGACAGATTGTTGCGGACAAGGTGGCTATGGCTGAGCGGGCCATGCAGGCAGGCAACATACGCGAAACTTACTCCATAGTACGGTCCCTTGCCCCCAAGGATGCCAGACGCCGACCCAGACTAAAAGGAACTCATCAGGAGGTCCTCACCCGACCACAGGAAGCTGATCTCATGCGCCAGCACTGGAGTAAGGTTTATAAGGGTAAACCTTTCACTTTCAGACTGAAGAAGTTGCCCAAGCCATTGAAAATATCAAGCAACATAAAGCCCTGCCCCAACACCTTGCAGCTGCAGGCTGCTGGAAGTATGCTGCTGTCCCCTTGGCTGGGCTACTAAGCCGCACGCTCCTGGCATCTTGGAGCACGCAACAGGTGTGCATCCCGGATGACTGGCGTCATGCGTGGTTGGTTTTCATCAGCAAGCCTCATAAAAATGGGCATAGCCCCTCCGATTTTCGACCCATAGCCCTCTCTTCGCCCATAGGTAAAGCCTTATTGGGTATAATTCAACGTAGACTTCGTCCTTATATGGTGCGCGAAATGTCGCACTTCCCGCAGTGGGCATATTTGCCGTCCCGTGGTGTCAACCAGGCCCTGGCACTTATGTACTCGCCTTGCCAGAGGGTGACGGAGGCTGTACGCGCGCAACAGCTGTCGCTTTATGATAAAAAGGCCGGTGCCAGACGAGTTGAGCTTTGCGGAGGCCTCATCCTGTCTGTCGACCTTCGCAGCGCCTTCGACAAATTAACGCACGCCTCCATGGAGCAGGCACTCGCCCTTACTGACATACCAGAAGAGTTGCAGTTCCTGATACGTTTGTGGCACCACAACATGCAGTATCATACGACGTTTGCAGATCAGCCCCGATCCTTCAAGGCGCAACAAGGCGTCAGGCAGGGCTGTAAAGTCTCGCCATATGTATGGCTGCTGTTTACAAAACTCGTCATGACGAAGGTTAATGCTGCGCTTGGGCCGGAATGGTGCCAGCGCTTCTACAGCGCCTATGCGGACGACCAGCTTATCCGTGCTGAGCTCAGCTCGCCTGCAGAGCTGGAGGCACTTCTCCGCGGTATCGGATGTGTCCTTGACGTCCTAGAGGCCTTAGGAATGGAACTCTCCCCAGGCAAGTCCCTTGCTGTGCTAACATTAACACAGGCTCCCGCGCCAAAAAGCTCCTTCGTCGTCGCACCGTCAAGGTGAATGGCCGTGCGCATCTCTGCGTTCCAGGCAAGCCTCAGCGCCTTGTTCCGCTGCAGGATAGTATGGACTACTTAGGATGTTGCATAGGCTACAAGCACTTCGATGCCAACACGGTACGGAAGCGCATGGAGGCTGCTAACACCGCCTTCCACAGGCTTAAAACGGTACTTTGTTGCCGCGCCGTCTCATTGGAAATGCGTATCCGGCTCTGGAAGGCTTGCGTGCTGAGCACAGGCCTCCATGGCCTCGTCCTGCTCCCAATGGCACAAGCGCAGGTACTGCAAGTCCGCCGTACGTTCGTCAAGCAGCTACGCAACATTGCCAGGTCCCCAGTGCACATCAGCCGGGAGAAGACATCGGCGCTCCTTCAGCGACTCCAGGTTGAAGACCCCACACAAATGCTTAGCTGCCAGGCAAGGGACATGGTCTCCACCACAGCACGTCTTCGCGAACAGTTACCGTCAGGCGATGTCCGCGTCTCTGCATTGGGAAACTCATCTGCAGCGACACTGGCAGCGCACTTTACAAGACTCTGTCTCACTTGACACTGCCACTCCTGGCTGCGACCTGCAGTGTGATCAGTGCGACTACCGGGCAGGCAGTGTGGCCACCTTGAAGAGGCACATGATCAAACTTGGAAGCATGTGGATCGCCGCCTGCGTGGACTTAACGGCATGCCAATCTGTGCGCACTGCAGGCACCCCTTCCTTTCGTGGCAGGCGCTGCAAAAGCATGTCTACCGTCGCAGTTGTAGAGCTATGCTACCTGCGGAGGCTGAAGGGTCGGTCCTTACTGAGCCCGCGGTGATGCCAACGGTACCAGCCTCGGAACCCGGTGACCAGTATACCATCCCTGATGCAGCTCAGCCGCATGCGCCAAATTTGGCAGGGACGACACCGTCTGCCCCTGACCGAGCCAACAGGTTTGTAAAGTCGCCGGCGGACAACCCATGTCCTGACAACATTCAGCGGCAAGGCCCAGAAACTGTGCCCAGTCTGGAATCCATTCCCGCGGTCACTTCGCCGGATAGGCCTTATGATCAGCAACCGACCTCATCTGTTGCCGGCGACGCTGCCAGAGTAGCAGGCCACCCCCCGCAACTTGACCTTCCCCCTGCCCAGCTTTCCGCTGGCGCCCTGCAGACTGCCCCCAGTAAGACCATCACTCCGGAGTTTATACAGTCCTTTGTTGGGTTTCTTAGTCTCGGACCTCTTGATTTAGCCCGCCATCACCCCCAAGCCTGTCAAAAACTCTTTTCAAATTGTATTTTCTGTCACCAGTGGTGCGCCGAAAAAAATGGTATAAGGTTGCATATACGTAAGTTTCATGTTGCTGAGTGGGAGCGGTGGCATGAGCGTGCCTTACGCAGATGTCAGGACTTCAGAGGGCACATGACGTCCCATGGATGTCCTTTCTGCGGCGCCACCTTCGGGGATGACCATGCTGCCAGGCAACACGTCATACACTGCCCAACCTTACTTCAGATGGTTCTGCTGCAACTTGTGCGCAATATCTCAGAGGGATGGCTTCTTGAAGCAATCCGTGCCGACCCACCAGGCAGAGCCCTGGGCGATCTCATACTGCAGGCCAGGACTGCCCAGATGCCTGATGGTAGCTTGTGTGAATATCTCTGCCAGCACTGTGCCTTTTGTGGTGTGCAAATGTCCTCAGCACACCTGCGACAGAAACACGCACCTATCTGGAAAGCCAAAGACCACGCCCTTACACTGTGCAAGGACTTCACTAAGCGAGTTGGTAACTCCTGTACATTTTGCAGGTCCAACATCAAGAACTCCAGATATAAGGAACACACAATCCTGTGTCCTTCTCTCATTCAGTGGGTAGTCCTGGGCCTTCAGGACCCTCCTTCCGACAACTCCATGCAGGCCGGTACTGGGCATCTGCACGTTGATGGTCCCCTTGCTCAAGATGGTACACCTGGCCCGATGCAGCACTCAGGCCCAAGCCAGGCAGAGCATACCCTCCGCCATGGACAACCCTCATCCAGAAGTAGCTGCGATCTGGTCCAGCTTTGCAGGAGGACAGGGACAGAGCTCCAGCACGACTTACCGAGCACCGAACATGAATCCAGCGGGACGGCCTCCCTGGCAGCATCGCAAAGTACCGGGCGCCCCGCTCAAACGCGGACGTCCGACGCAGCCTCAAATCTTCCGGATGGACCAATGGCAAGAGGAGGAGACCTGGGACGAGCCTCCGCCGTCTTCCGGCAACCACCAGCTCATCCGCACCCTGGCCCGTCTTGCCATCAGGCAGGAGGACGAGTTGGCCAGGATCCGCTCCGAGATGGCCTTTGTGCTTCACCTGTCCCACTTCGAGGGAGCCGTCTTCCATCGCATGGTCAGTGCCGCTCAGACTTGGAATCACATGACACAAACCAAGCCCCAATCCTTGAACATGTCGCTGCGCTGCACCCTCTTCCTGGGACTCTGGGAGGAGTTGAAGGTCCGCTTGACCAAGCTGGCTCAGGACCCCAATATGAGGAAGGATGCAGCTCGCCAAGGCTGGTGCACGGGAGAAGGAGATCTGTTGTGGAAATGGCAGGTTTGGGATCCGACCAGCAAGTCTCTCCAAACGGCAGAGACCCCGGGCATAACTCAAGCGGCCCTTCTTCAAGATGTGCAACAGATCATCTCGTGGGTGACGGAGCACCCGGAGCTCATCTTGAACTTCAGGTCGACACGTCCTCTCACGGGGGAGACACCATCGCGCAACAGCACTGTGTTTCTCCTGACCGTCGGCCACCGAATAGAAGGCGACTTACTACACAAATTGTTGAAGTCCATGAGCGGACAGGCATCTCTGATGCTTCTCGGGGTCCGGCTGGCGGCAGAACGCTTGCGAAGGCAACCACTGGCGCAAGAGGTCGCCAGACAGGTCGGTCTGATGTAATGGCGACGCCAGCATCCAGCCCAGGACAGGCCTCACTCCCCTCTTCATGGCAATTGCGTAAGACAGTTTTGCTCAACAGCGGCAATCAATGCTATCTCAACAGTCTTGCGCTGGCCATTCTTCATACCTGTTTACAGGACCATGTGTGGCAGGGGTTGGCTGGCGATTTCGCTTCAGCGCTACAGGCCATCCTTGCCTGTCATCGCCCACAGAGCCTGCGCAACTTGTATGCTTGGCAGATGGCCCTACGTGGCTGGCTTAGGCCCAGCTTGCAACATGATGTATGTGAGTTGTACCACTTCCTGCGTGAGCGTTTCAACATGCCAGGTTTTGCGGGCACGTGGGAAGCCCGGGCAGTCATGGACAACTGCTGTCGCTGCCTCGAAAGAAATTCCCTTACAGCCCCAGTCTCCCTTACTCTACAGAGACCCTCCTCCTTTCAGGCACTCATTGACGAGTGGCATAGTGGAGAAGTTGGCCTACAGGCCTTGACAGAGCCACCTGCTAAACTGGCGCTGCAGATCAAAAGGTACACTCAAGATGGGATGAAACTTCAACACCCAGTCCATACCGAGGCGTCTATTCATTTGCCTGCTTTCGTACATGACATACAGTCACAGCTCCTCACATACCAGGTTGATGCGATTGTCTTCCATCTGGGGGATAGGCCTACTGAGGGACACTACCAAACCGCACTTCAACAGGCGGGACAATGGTTTATCACCAATGATGGATGTAAACCCACTCGGGCTAGCGCTCATGCCATTGCTGCCACTGTTGCCCCGAACTCCTACCTCTTCTTTTGTAGCAGGTTATGAGCACGAAAAAAAAAAGAAAAAAAGATATGTCTCGTGTTGCTTGCAATGTGCCGAAGTGCCTCATTACCAGGACCGTATACTCCTGGACGCAGCCGCATGTGTTTGTTGCAGCTCTCAAATTCTCAGACAGGTCGGGCACTGTGTTAGCACGCGCAGCCATGGCCTCCCAGCACACTGCCAGGCACTACTTGTCCATTCACTAGCTCCCTTGTATTACTGTCCCCCTGCACCCTGGTGGCAGCGTGGACAAGAACAAGATGCCCAAGCACCCCAAGCTCAAGATGACCTTGGACCTGGACAAGTGTAAATTTTGGGGCAACTCAGGCCGGGCCTTCAATACCACAACGCTGACCATGTGACCTGCATGCTAGGCCTTGCAACGCCCGTGACATCGCCTGTCAAGAAAGAGCCTGACTTGAGGGCCGAGCCTACCGAGTCACCGACTGGAACAGTCCCAAAAATAACGTTCATCAACTTTCAATCGATGGACTGAGATGGGGCCCAGTCTGTCTTATAAGCCGACGTGAATTTCACCAGAGCATAGCAATTGCTGGCTCAGTGTGATCTAATCTGCGCTCTGGCTGCCTACAGTTCCATTCTTGGAGGCACTTTCTCGGGAGGAAAAGCTGCCTGCGTGCCCAGCAGCCCGTACCTTCTTCCCGCACTTGTCTTGGGAGCCGCGTACAACTTAAATCTACATCCAACCGCATCCTGCCGCCAGGTCCTTGCCACGCTGGGTGGCAGCGGCCCACGCCTCTTTGTGCAGTGTAGGCTCGTGCTTGCGATTTACCTCACCTGCGCCCCCTCAGGCTCTTGTTGGCGCCGAGAATCGCGCAGCGGCTCTGCCGTGTACCTTACACCAACCTGTGGCCTGTACCTAAGGCTTAGCACAATGTTCGCCAATCTCCGGTATGGTGGGGCCTTGTGACCCCTGTTTTCATCACTAGTTAAGCAACAGTTCCTGCGTCCCACCTCCCAGAGCTGCCATGTGCCTGCCCTGGCATGATGCCAATGCCAATTTCATACCCACACCAATTCTTGATGACCTGATATGCATTCTTGTGCAACACACCAAGGTGCGCGTGCTCACACATTCCCTGGGACCGCCTGGTTCCCCGGACTGTGGTGCTATGCCAATGACGATATCTATCCTCTACAGCGCCACGACAACCTGGCATGCACTCTTGTGCCATATACTTTGGTCTGCCAGCTCTCACAGTCCTTGGGACTGCCAAACCGTCTGATGTACTTAGTCTTGTTAGACTGCCAGTGACGCTTCCAATCCTACACAGCGCTATGACAACCTGATATGCATTCTTGTGCAACATACTTTAATTTGCTGGTTCTCACAGTCCCTGGGACTGCTCAGTTCCCCGGACTGTGGTGCTTGCTCATGTGCCATGACCGAAACGGATTGACAGACGGCTTGATCTCTACTTGATTGTGTACGTGCAGCAACCTTCAACTCGTGTGTGCTTCGGCATTGCAACCTGGCAGTGGCCAGTGTAGGGCACCGGTAGCTAGGACTATGTGACAGTCGTACCGGTAGTGGAGTACTTAGTACTAGCTACGCTGTAGCCGTGCAATGCCACCTGTGTATTGTGCGCACTTGCCCCAACGCGGGCTAGGAGGACCGATTCAGGACTTTCTAGCTGCGTACGAAACGAAACGAAACAGGTGCTATGGCACCGTCCTTTACAAAAACGTCTCTTTGTTATGTTTTGGTTTTGGGGATTTCCAAAATTGTGGTGTTCGCAATTTCCTCTCCAAAATCAAGTTTTGAAAAATCCATGTCATGTTTCCATGCAGTGACTTGACTTGGAATTTGTTTTGGAACATCATGTTGGTTGTTCCGTGCATGCCTCAAGCTCTGACTAGGCTGTCAGACAATTTTTGTGACCCACCCACCCACCCTAAAACAAAAATGGGGGGGGGATGTGGCCGTTCCTGATTTCCATCCGTGAGCATGTGAGCTCATTGGATCCACGGCTATGGATTTTGGGCGTAGGCCGTGCGTAATTCGTCTTGTGGTGTGCATCATGTCAGTCAACAGTTGAATACACTCAGGTGAGAGGTGTTTGATTGATATGTTTTGTGAATGTGATCTGAATCGGATATTCTTGATGGATATTTGATTTTGGCTTTGGTTTCTGATTATGGATGTTTTGGTAAAGGATTGCTCAAAAGAATAAAAACACTGCCATCCGCCTCTGCTGGTACTTAGTGATGGGCCCTGCCTGCAGTAAGTTGGGAAGACGATCACGGTGTCCCTTGAGGATCCGCAAACCCTTGCCAGCATACTCCGGAGAAGCGGATGCAACCCGACGCGGGAGCAGCGCCCTTGGCAAAGAGACGTTTAACCGTGCGGCCTGCGGCTGGCGCGGTCGCGGAGGACTTGGGCCGAGCACAGGCAAGTCCTGCGGAGCACACGCTGCGCTCAGCTCTTCACGAAACAGCGCCTTGAGTGTTCTCGGGCTTTCCTCGACCGCCCAGTACTCCGGAGGCCGTGACCTGAGAGCAAGTATACTGCCACTCCCTAAACCCTAAACCCCTAAACCCTAAAACCTGAGGCTCCAGCTCTTGCTGTTTTAGACTTTGCTAGCGCCCAGATACCCTGTTTTCCACACGT
>CAJNIZ010009006.1:0-13918 GCA_905231905.1 Symbiodinium pilosum
CACCACATTTTTGTAGTATAAAAAATTATACCGCGTTTCGCGTGTAAAAACTTTGCGCGTGTAAAATTACACGCGAATGATCTATCAGGTATATGCAGCATTACATTCTCCGGGTAAATGTGGTTCGCGCTGTACAAATGTTTGGAGTCTGCTGAGGCCATGCATTTAGGTGCTCACAAAAAAATATAGACCGAACTCAGCGAGGATTCCAGGCCGGGCCAGATCACGCCTGCGGTCTGCCGCACGTATCGGGTCGCGCGCGGTCAGACCTGGCGCCAGTTAAATTAGGAACCTTCGCAGAGCAGAAGCCTCAAACATCGCAACTGCTCGGAATCAAAAAGACTAACCCCATGATGCACACTCTTCACAATCTCAAGGCCGACCGACACTCCAGCACCTTCTCCTGCAGCTCCGTTTCCTTGACCCCTCACGCTCGAGCAGAGGTCATCGAGCCACGTCCGGGCGATGCGGCAATCCAAGTCTCCTGCGTGTGAATAGGGCACGGACCGCGTCCGGAACACAATTTTTCAGAATTCACACCACGCAAGGAATCCGTGTCTCCATCCATGGAGCCGAAGGCAAAGGCGCAGGCCTCCAACGTTTCCTGGTCGAAAATACACAACCGCTCGGCTTGCAGGCTTTGGCGTCTTGCCGAATTGGGTGCGGCGCGAAGCAGCGTCGACTCCACGTACTCCCGAAGGGTCCAGTATTCCATGACATCAGGCAGCCCGGCTCGTAAAGCGCTCGGGCGAGCAACAAAAACGGAACACAGTTCCGACTCGAACAAATGGCGGAGCATCTGCGCCTGCCTACTACCCAAGGCCGCTTCCGTCATCGGCGGCAATCACATTCTCCGTGTAAGCATGCGACCAGAACTGTGAAAAAAAACTCGAAAGCGGTACCATCCAAGCCGCACTCCACGCAGTTCTCAACACGGATGCAGTCTTGGCAGAGGCAGCCTGGACCGCTTGTCATCCCGACTCGTCGGCCTCTTCGAGCGAAAAAGCCGCACGTACCGTGTCCACGCGGTTGATTGTCGGCGATGGCCGAGTCTTTAATGGATCGCACGAAGTGCGCGAGACTTGTCATCGCCTCGACCCAGCCAACCCTGTACGCGTACTTTGCAGAGACTTCCCGCAGCATGCAAAAACAAATGATGTTCTTGCTCTTGCTGCCTGAACTGGCGAGCATATTTCCTGGTGCGCTTGCTGAACACGTGCACGTAAATGTCCAGTCCGGCCGCCGCGCAGAAATGACCCGTCAGATTGCTCGGCCATTTTTGCGGCGTGAGCAAATCTTAAGACTTCCGGACTGGCGTTGGAACTGCGAGCCCACTCGAGCGCAACTCGAATGAGGTCAGCACTAGTCTGCAACCAGCAATGCAAGCACCTCTTGCATTTCTTCGAGGCTGCCTGCAAAAAACTGCTCGCTGGACTCCATACGCGGCATGCGCATCCTCAAGTTATCAGCGCGCGCATGAAAAAGGCATCTGTGCACGCTTCCTCGCACAGAGAAATCAAAAAAAAAGCCATCCGCCGTGACTTACATCAATCACTCGAACACACTGACCACTTCTTGCTCTCCTCGAGCCAAAAGCAAATCTACAGGACTACCGGCGACTGGACCAGCTTCCCTTCAGCCAAGGGCCGAGAAGTTTGCGGGAGAGTCTAGACGTGGAGCTCAAAGGTAGAGAGGCCCAGGCCGACAGCCCAGATGCTTGCAACAGGGCTTTCAGAAGAAGAACTTATTAAAGGAAGAGAGGACAAGGGCCGAGAGGTTTGCGGGAGGGTCTATAGAAGACGAGCTTCAAGGGGTCTAGGACTGCGCTGCGAAGTTTCACTTAGCTGCAGAGGATTTGCGATCGGATTTTGAGCATGACTGCGCAGGAATGGTGGCTGAGAATCGTTCAAAAAAATCTTATTGATTTCAACCATTAACATTTGCAAAATGCAGCATGCACACAAAAGGTGTTGCTGTTGCACTTTCGCTCAAGCGTCTTGAGACCCGAACAAGCGCCGGCATCTGCATGGGCGTGCCGGAATGGAACCACAAAAATGAGAGCAGCTAGGACAATAACAATCTGGTACGAAGATTGAAAAACAAAAGCGGCAACAAAGAAATCTTCTTTAAACGCTGTCGCCTGCCGAAATAAAGGAGAAAAAAGGACGAGACGATAACTGCGGACGAACCGGAAAGCATGTGGTGCGGATAGAGTGAACTAGATGAAGGAAGAGTGTAGCTCTGTGTATATATATACATACACATACATATATAAATATATGTAGCATTAAAATCTCCAGGTGAATGTGGTTTGCGCTGTACAAGAGGTTTGAACCTGCTGAGGCCATGCGTGGTTTGCGACAATGCTTACAGAAACATATAGGCCCCACTCACTGGGGGTTCCATGCCGGGCCAGACTCAGCTTTCTGAAAAAGCAAAGTGCGCAGATCACACCAGATTTTGCCCATGCATTTATCTCAAAGTCAGTGGACAAAATGTGGCGTGATCTGCGCGGCTGTTTTTCCTGAAAAACAAAGCCCAAAGATCACACCAGATTTTGCCCATCCACTCTTCCCAAATTCACTGGACAAAAATCTGGTGTGATCTTCGGAGCTGTCCTTTCCAAAAACGCAAGGCGCCCAGATCACACCAGATTTTGCCCACGCATTTGTCCCAAAAACAGTGGACAAAAT
Source organism: Symbiodinium pilosum (assembly GCA_905231905.1). Classification (NCBI taxonomy): domain Eukaryota; class Dinophyceae; order Suessiales; family Symbiodiniaceae; genus Symbiodinium; species Symbiodinium pilosum. The sequence goes on from CAJNIZ010009006.1 coordinate 2,694, forward strand.
CTGATGTGATCTGCGCGGCTGTATTTTCTGAAAAAGCAAAGCACGCAGATCACACCAGAATCTGCCCATCCATTCTTCCCAAATTCACTGGACAAGATTTGGTGTGATCTTCGGAGCTGTCCTTTCCGAAAAAGCAAGGCGCCCAGATCACACCAGATTTTGCCCATGCATTTGTCCCAAAAACAGTGGACAAAATCTGATGTGATCTGCGCGGCTGTCTTTTCTGAAAAAGCAAAGCACGCAGATCACACCAGAATCTGCCCATCCATTCTTCCCAAATTCACTGGACAAGATCTGGTGTGATCTGCACAGGTCTCTTCTGAAAAAGCAAGGCGCCCAGATCACACCAGATTTTGCCCATGCAGGGGCATGGTGTCCGCCTGCTATGTGGGGGATTCTCGAAGAGGGCTGGGGCCTTACATAGTACCCTCGTGACACAAAGGGATTGTCAAATGATTGTCAGGGATTGAATTCTGTTTGCTTTGGTCCCATACAAGGGGTCTTGCATATGTAGCTAAGAAGTACGAGGGAACAACGCTTGAGTGCGAAAACTCAAGTGTGAAGGTGATGTTGGTGACATACATGTTGCTTGACTGGGCCGCACACCCCTGAAGCCGCATGCCGAGGCCCTTCCACAGCAAACCCATGAGCCCAAACCCTGAAACCGGAAGCCATTACACCCTAAACGCTAGCCATCAGTACGCCCCGGAAATGACTCAAATCATCAATCTTGCGAAGCACCCATTTCCGTGTCAACAACAGCTTGTTTCCAGATTGGGTAGCCTGATGCTGTGATTCGCGTATCCACATCTTGACACTCCTGCGCGGGGACACATATAAGCAGTTCTTGTTGAATTTCTTTTCGAGATGATGCTCATGACGATATGCCGCCATGCTGTGCTCAGGTATCATCCCACTTCGTTCTGCTGTTGAGGAGTTTTGGAATGGAACTGTTCAAAGAGCGTCAGCATCTCCAAGTTCATCACCGCCATTCTGACGCGACATTCCTTCTGCCCGAGGAGGCATGAAGTTGTCTACGTCCCATTTTCCTTCACACCAGTGTCAGCAGCAGCAGCGGAGGCGGCGCTGCCTGCAGGCTGCTTACAGGCAAGTTGAGCAGTAAGACGACAATGCTAACCAAGCTCATCAGTAGTGATCCGCCCCCCGCCACCGCCACCACGGTCACGACTGCCACCCACACCTTCATCATTGCCGCCATCTTCAAGTCGAGCTGATGACGGTAACGATGGTCCGTCCTAATCACGACGCCAACAAGAGCACTTGTTGAACTCAGAAAATATGAGTAATGATGGTATTAAATCATGGTAGTAATAGTAGTAAGAATACTATCTAGTTCTGGAATAATCGTCCCCTAAGCTAGTCCTCGAAAGTCTTCATCTTAAGGAAGAGCTGCGGCCAGTGACTTCCCAGGCCTGGGCCCTGCAGCTTGGCCAAGAGGGTAAAATCTCATCTTTGTGTTGTTTTGGATGGTTTAGGGTTTCAGGTTTAGGGGTTAGGGTTTATGCCTCCAACTACCCAAAAACATGATAATACTCTTGCTCTCTCTTGGCGACTTTCAGAACCATCGCATCCCCAAATAAATACTACACAGCCTCTAATGCGGGCCTTTGATCTGAATTCCTACCGTGTGCAAACTCTCAAGGGGCGATGCTTCCAACCTTAGATTTCAAATACCTGAGGTCATCTTCATAAGCCCTGTTAGGGGGATAATGAGCTACACGACCCCAGTTGAAAAAAGTAAGTCCAGTGAACCTGGTTGAAGGACTTGGATTTGGGGGCTAATCAGGGGTATGGGTGGGGTAGAGTTTATGGATTAAGGGTTTAGGCCCTAAGGTTCAATGAGCTTAAGGGTCTCAGAATTCAGGGTGTAGAGGTCTAGGGTTTAAGAAATCTGGATGTGGAATTTGAGCTGCAACTGCGTTTAGGGTTACAACTGAACATGTGAGGTTTAGAGGGTTCAGGGTTTAGCGTTTAGGTGGCCCAAGTGATTGAAGTATCCCTCGCACGGCCCTAAACCTGGTGCTTCCATCCACATAAGATGAGGACCATCCAAATACAACTTTATTCCTTAGACTAGCTGACTTCCAATCCGGAAGCCTCAAACACATTCCGCACATGTTTTCAACAGTGGCAGTGGATCAATTTCCGACGCTTTTATGGACAATCCCCATCTTGAGGTCACACTGCGCAAAACTTACTTTCAAAAAAACTCCCAGACACTGAACCCCGAACCCTAAATCCTAAACCTCTAAGCCCCTAAATTCTTAGTGTAAGATTCCAAAACTCAAGACCAAGAAATAAAACCCAAACCCTACCCCGCAGCCCTGGACCGGTAATCGTGAGCCCATTTCTTAAGCACTTCTGAGGATGCCAAGGTCTAGGGTTTAGGTTTTAGGATTTAGGGTTTAAGGTTTAGGGCTGAAGGTTAGGGTTTAGGGCTACAGTCAATGTGTCCTACAGATTTTAATGGACATGGATTCTTTCTTGGGGACTATCTTAGGAACTATATTAAACTGCAAAAAGGACCCTTATGTCCTTTGTTAAGGGTCTTTTAATGAGGCTATTATTGACAGCAGCGCATGTAAGGATGTGTAAGGCAATTTAGAACTGAGATCTTAGGGGTTCAGGGGTGTCGTGTCTAGGAGGTCACACGTGGAGGCAACGAACAAAGGTGCCTAGTGAAAATTTTGGATCTAATCTAGGTCTTCTGAAAAACCCTTACGCTATAGGTTCCTTAAAGAAATGGACACATGGCTCTCCCATTCGTGGTCTACGCTGCGACTCTTATGCGGGTTTGTCAAAGGAGCAGGACCTCAGAGAGCCCATATATGTATACATACACATATTTACGGATTCGAAGGAATACCAAACATACAAAGATGGCTTTGAGAAATTCCCTGATAAGCACTAACTAGTCACCCACTGGAAAAGTGTCGAGAAGATCTCAAATGGAAATTCAATTGGAAGCTAGCTACCATCTATAGGGTTATTGAGGACTATATGAGGATGTCCGGCCCCAATTGTGGAGAGTAAAAAGGAAAATCAATTCGAACCTGCGGGAAGATGGGGGCTGTATAGGGATTCAAGGAACTTGAAAACAAGGTCTTGTGAACACAGTGGCGCTGTAGGCTAAACTCCTAATATCCCTCTATTAGCACCTATAATGGGAAACCTACATAGTCCCCTATATATCCCCCTTTGAGGAGTTTAGGCATTAGCTCATTTGGGGTTAAGGGGGCTTCATGCTTGCCATTCACATTCGTCCCTATGTTATCGACTAGGAAGGCATCTCAAGCCAGACATGGTGCGAAGACCCGTCCTGGATACCATAAATCCCCGGCTCATTTAATGCATATTCTTTAAGCGATGACTTCTTTCATGCATTTAGAGGTCTTGTTCATCTGCAAGGTTCCATTTAGAAGGCTGGTGTGCCACTGCAGTTCGTTCTGCTGTTTCAGGGCATCTTCCCTTCAAAGTGCCACAATCTCGGTGCTGGAGCTTCTATAGACTCTAAGGGGCCCCATTGAGTTCTCTCTTAAACCATGCAAAAGGTCTCTCCTCATTACACACCTCCCCCAAGGAGTGCCCAAATTGAAAGCACTTCAGACAGACACTGCAAATATCCCGTGCCATTGCTGCCTGCAGAGATACGCACCTAGTGGTAAAGCTCCACAACGTGCATGGACCATTTGAAAGTGGTACCTATTCAAGACTTCGAGATTAGGATGGGTCGAAGCACTGCACAGGAAGTGCCCCTTCTCTCGAAAATACAACTAGAATCCTCCAGATAGGTTAAAAAGGGATTATATGGGTTAATAGGGACCCCGCTAAAGGGGGATATAAGCTTATATAGGGGCATATCAGTGGCTCTGCCATAGACTCAAGTCGCGCTTCCACACCTCCCTTGGAATTTCTGTAACAAACCTTCATGTCAAAACAGGGAGTTTAAGGTTTAGGTTAAAACATTCTCACATTGCCCTCTCTCGAACTAACCTGGAACTCCGTAGAACTGTCGTTTGACTTTGGGGGAGGGTAGCTTGCATCTTTCAGGAGAGATCAAAAATCTGGTTACGGAAGAAGAACAGTTGGCTATAAAGGTATGCCAACATGTGAGCTATAGTCTAAACTCCTAGCATCCCCCTGAATAGACCCTATTATACTCCACGAACATACTCCCCTATACAACCCCCATCTAAGGAGTTTAGACTATAGCTCATGTGGGGGCACTTTTCTGCGCAACTCCTTGGGCTTAAGGGACAAGTGTTCAATGTGCTTTCGGGGGGTATAAAGGCAACAAACCTGTGCACTCCCCAGGATTCGGCGTATGTTAAGTGGTCGAGGATTTCTTCCATCGACATTATTGTGCAAAGGTAAACGCCTTAAAAACTTGAGAACAGAGTCCGCGCATGGAGACATCTTGCGATACAGCAGCGTCACCTCTACCCAACAATGAGGCCCCTACCGCCCCATGATAAGTCTTTACCCGAGTATGTTATGAGATACGGTACTACATTGGAAGTACTGCAGCGGCCCGAAGAATTACCAATACTACTCCTAAACAATCCTTCTACAAGTTTAGTACAATGTGCCCCAAAGCCTTGTTCTAGTCGTCCAGGCTACAGTATTATCTATCATTAGCACATCAACGCCAGAAGCATCTCGCGCCGAGCGTGATGACTGCTGTTGGTTTCTCACAAAGCAGGACGCTTGAAGAGGGTCCTGTCTGCAAATTCAAAAAGTGGATTTCTTTAAGAAACACCCCGGCAGCTGAATCCTAGGTCAATGCTGTCGGAAACCTGAATGAGACCGGTCAAAGCCTTACTCAAGAAGTTGCCTATCAGCTGCAACCTTAACCCTAAACCCTAAACCCTGCAGCCCTTGACCCCCTGAACCCTGAATCCGAATCCGATGTCCCTCAACCTCAACTATCCCTGTGCTGGGGGACCAACCCTCATCACCCTTCCGCATCAGCACCCAGGACCTGAGAAATGAGCTGAAGACGGGTTTGTAGGAATAGGGGTTTGAACAGGGCTGGTTGAGGATCATATGGGTTATGGCGTCCAAAGGGCCCTATTGGCTTGGGAGGAATGAGCCAGGGTTCATTTGGGTATACCTTGAAATAAAGGACCGAAAGATCCTGATTGCAGGAACACGCGGCTTAGCGTTTAAGGTTTAGGGCTCAGGAAAGTTTAGGGTCTAGGGTTTAGGGTACCAAGGACGGAACCTACAATTTTGAGAAACCTGCCTGTAAGGAACTCCCAAGCCTCTAGGTCCTTTTACCCGCTGATCAGGACCACTGCAAAAACAGGTCCCTGGATACCGAGATCAGCCCTAAACCCTAAATCCTAAACCCTAAGCAAATTAACATCTACAAAGTTCCTGAAAGGCAAGGTTGGCGAACTGTTGCGGGCTGAGATGTATCTGTTCCAGACTGCAGGGTTTCCAAGAGTGTTTTGTTGTGCTCAACCTCGTCGGCAAGCATGTTGTTTAGATCTCTGCATGGAGTGCAACATTCGTTAGGATGACCCCACAGCCTGTAATAGTGGTACAATAGGAGTATAAGAGGACCCCAATATAATCCGTATCATCCCTGAAAGTCACTCTTACAGGGTGCGGGGGTCCTCCTAAGACATTCGTTTCAGAGAGGTCGCAAGCCGTCCGACCTTTCCTAAAACCCCTCTCTGCCCAGAAGTTACAACCCACGGAACCTAATGGAAATGCCATGAAGCCCCAAAAGGGTACCTGCACCTCCTGCTAAAATCCCTTAGAGAAAAGATCATGTGAATCATGAGCCCGAAGCTCCATATGCATAAGAAGCCAAGGTTGCGACGCGCCAGGCTTCTGCAAAGCATCAGCATGGTTCACCTGATGAACAAGTTCAGTCAACTTGGGCTCCAAGCGCACTCAACGTACTCTAAGTTATGAGCATTGCTTCATCAAAAGCAGGGAAAAGGAGTGTGGGGAATAGCCAGGACTAGGATCACTCTTGTAGGAGCAGTAGCAAGCTTGGTAAAACTCTCGAACAGTTATGTCCAGGCCAGGAGCTTCAACTTTGCATGCTTCCCACTGTGACAATCCTAGGTCCTTTGCCAAAAGGTACACAGCAAACCTATTACATCCATTTGAAACATGTAATCCCTGGCGGTTGATAGTCTGGGACACAACACTTCGAAAATGCTGGATCCCAGCGCTAGCACTTTCATTCCTATGCAATCCATCTGGGCGTTGCCTATGTTACTGTGCCCCAAATAAAAGAAACTTGTTGAACCCAATGTTGCACTAGGGCAACTCCGGGTAATCCTTGACCCTGAAATCCCTACACCCAAACCTCCCAGAAACCCTCAAACCCTCACCCTCACGTAGCGACTTCTTGGGGGGAAGAACCCTCTCAACCTGCTGCGTGGTCCTCACGTAAACGCCGTTCACATAGCACCCGCCGGACCTGGGCCAAAACTTCTACCTGACACTGACAATATATAACCCGTTTATAAACACAGTTTCAATTTCATTCTCCGTTTTCGTTTCCATTTGATTCATGCCTGCCATCCTCAGAGCACACTCGAGCTGCGTTCAAATCAAATTTCCATTTGATTCTCCATGTTGGATATTCACCATCTTTAAGTGCCCCAGTTCACCTAATCTTCAACTTTTGGCAAGGGACTTCAGTGCCTTCGTTAGGCTCTGGGCCGCTTGGCATCAGGCTTTCGGGCTTCTTTTGAATTTCAAGCTATACATTGTGGGGACCATATGGACTTGTTTAGAAGGCAAATAAGCAAGCCTTTAGCGGACCTCTTTGTGACGATTGGTTTCAATGTAGGTATATATACATAGGCTTTTATAGGGTTTTTTTGCATAGGGGGAAATAATGTTATACAGGACTATATAGGATCGTATATCAAGTGCGGATGTGCCAAAATTCTGAAAGCACTGTTCTAAGTGTTTACTCCTCCCCAAACTAACATAGAAGTCCATGCAGCCGGCACATAAAACACAACAATCCTTATAGAACACTTTTTGGGGCTCCGTATTTGTTTGGGGAGGATGGACAGAGAAAAGGCACGGGCTGGTGATTCGAACTGACGTCCTGGTGGTTAGCAGGGAATGGGCGACTGGGTTAGAGAAACCATTCTGATGCACTGTATATACAGTACATGAGCCATAGTCTGAACTCCTAATATCCGCCTTAATAACTCTTCTAATATTCCCCTATACAATCCCCTATGTAGCCCCCCTTTAAGGAGCTTAGATGACAGCTATATAGCTCATACAGGATCCATTCCTCCATTCCCCAGTAAGCACAAGAAGCCAAAACCTTCATCCGCGGAGTCTGCCATGCTCTTCACAAGGCATTCCAACTCAGAAACGTAATGTGAGCGATAATCTAGACTCCTTAAAGGGGGGTTTTTGTAGGTATTATATATGGGTGTATTATAGGGGCTATCAAGGGGGATACTAGGAGTTTAGACTATAAATCAAGTTGTCTAATGTTTCACTTCTGTGCCTTGCCGTGCCCTATGACATGCTGTCTATAGCCGTTACTTACCCTTTTGCCCCAGGCGATCCCAATTTGTACTGCTTCGTTTCTACAGTGAGTTTTTTCAGCCGACTCCTACCATCCATCTTTTACACTCTGCGTTCGTTTGCTTTACTGCTGATCTGTCCACGTGACTTTTAAATGTCTAATGACCAACTCCGAACTTAGTCCCTGGTTTCCCCATCGCAACTCAACTACTACTCAGCTGCGGGCTTCGAAGGAAGATCCTGGCACGTAAACGCGGGAAGCCTGCAATCTGTTCATTGGAGAGCTTTGTTTTGAGCAGAGTTCAACGTGGTTTTCTTTCTGGGCATCTGATGACATGGGTTCCAAGAAAGAAGATGCAATTGTTCATCGCAGAGTCAGAAGTGTAAGGGCCTAGAGTCTTATGGGATCCATGATCTTTGAACATGCGTGCTAGGTCGTCTTCTGCCAGCTCCTTTCATCTACCTTAAAAAGCAACACTTCCTAGTCAGGGACACGAGCAAACCGCAACTTCCTTAGCCCTGATCCGTGCTGGTCCTGTCTGACAGACAGTAAAATCCGCAAGGATAATAGCATCTTGCTTCATGTTGCGGGTCCTTCTCATGCACACGATGCAAGGAGATCGTGTTTGAACCTTTCACCAAATTATTTGGGGTGCATAGACACCGGGCACTACCATCATGAATCAGAAGTGTTTATGGTCTGTGCAGGGCCCAGAGTGAATTCAATCGGCAAGAAGATTCATGGAGCCCAGCCTTTGCGTGTGGAAGTCCGCGATCCAGGGAATATGCCATAGTGCCTCGTGCTGAAACTGTACATTGATAGCAGTACAGGGAAAGGCCTGTAAGAGGCGCACTCGGGTCGAAGGCTGCAAGCCTGTAAGCCTCACCACAGGGTTATCGCCCTACTCGGATCAAGTCTGTTGGAGTGGTAGCTCCCACAGTGCATGCATTTACTGTGCTTTCATGCTGGCCATCCAAACAAACCGGGACCTGAAGCCAGCCGCTAGCCAAGCGTGGGATTGATGCTAACAGGGCTGACAGTAATGTGCTTACTTAATCACGTTTGTCTGCATGTGCTGCCTTGAGAAGCTGAGCGTAGCAAATGCAATGATCACAGCAATCGCCCTGCAATTGCTCCAACAAGATTCCTGAAACCATGTAAAGCGAAGATTTGAACCGAAGCAGCAACGTGTTCTGCAGCAAAGCTTACTGCAACTACCGATTCTCATACTCTCATGCTAGCTCATGCTTGTGACAACTCCAGGTCAACGATGTTTCTGGCCACCGGACAAGTGGCAGCGTGCCGCTGTTCAATGCAAGCTGCTGACTTACTTGGCGCAAATGACACGCTCGCTGCGTGTGGCACTTTCTGCAGCTGTCCTGCAGATACGAGGCTGCGGCTTCATGCATGACCTTAACAGCATGAAGCCCCCCCTTCGGAAGAGTCATGTTGGTCCTCTTATGTCCTTTTCACATGGCCATGTCTTCCATCTATCTCACATCTTTCCGCTCTATGCCCTGATCTCGGCAAGAATCGCTACCCAGGAGCCAGGTCCAGAAGGCTGGCCGCTGCCGAGCCCTCCGCGGTTTCCGGCGTCGCCGCCGCCCCCGCTTGGAAGTGAAAGTTCTCAGACTGAACATCCCCATACACACCCCGGTAGAAGGAGAGATGACCTGCAGTTTTGATTCCAAAGAAGGGCCCTTGAGAAAGACTAAAATTCTGGCAACCCTTATGCGTGGAAGCTGGCGCAACGTGGCTTCAGCACACCCATCATCTCCCGGGGCAGGTTGAGGAGAAAGTCTGAACTCACACGTAGCCCCCGATTTTGAGCAAGTGTTGCAGCGCCAGTCCCATCGCTGCCATCTTGAGGTAACTCAATCCGAGATCCCACATAAAGCCCGCGAATCTGCAAGAAAGGAGTAAGATGGACTATGCCTCGAGATCAAACTTCGTAGACCCCTTGAAAAGTCGTGGCATGGCAGCTGCCTGGATGTGGCTTGATGAAGGACCTGTTTGTATCATGAGAACGCAAAGCCGTCTGTCTGCCTGCTTATGGCCCAGGAGACTCTGACAGTTTAAGGTCTCGGTGCATGTTGCAATAGCCAGGGTTCAGATCAGCTCAGATGAGAGGTTTGGGCAGGACTGTTGCTTGAGGCTAACACAACCCGCAGAATTGCGAAACGTGATTCCTGCGAGGAATTTCTGCGAGGACTTTCAAACCCTTGAAGTTACCCGAGTCGAGGGCAGAAACTGCCGGAGTCTAGAGCAGAGAGTCTTCTTCAAGACTCTGCACTTCAGTTGTTGCATGCAGAACTCTCTCCAAATAACTGCGCACAGGAGCACTCAGGACTGTACTCCGCTTACAAACCGGTGGCCAGCAACCTCGCCAGATCATGATGAACACGGGATGAGGCTTTGGCAGCTCATTCCACATTTGAACACCCTTGACGCTGCCAAGACTGCCAAGGGCGCCTGGACTTGATACAGGTAAGTCACAGGAGGAAGCAGATAGAAGCGGTCCAACCCACAGCACCCAGTGCCAAACAGGCACACGGCAATGGTCTGACGGCTACTCCTTGGCAACGACCGGTGAGGCACCGTGTTCTTCACGCCGGCAGGGCACTAAGAAAGACCTTCAAACGTAAAATCTATGGAGGGAATCGTGGGCGCCTGATACAGGCCCCGAAATTAGGGATCCATGAAGTACGTGTGTGACAACTTGGCCCAATTAGGGCCCATGTCTCAGACCCAGATAACAGGTTGGAGCCCTTAGCAGGGCCCATGGTTAGGACCTTAGAGAAGACCCAGATTTGCGTGTTCAAGAATACCTGTGGGGCTGTCGAATGGCCAGCGCGCCCATCGCGAAGCGTCAAGGGCACAGCACCGTTTTGAAAAGACCCCGCAGCACACTGGCCACAGGCTCGCGCGAAAGGCACACGCAATCCGTCTGCTTAGTGGAGTAGGAATGGCACAGGCTCATGCACATTCTGCGCAGCGACCGTTCGCCTGAGCTTCTAGTTGGCCTGCTGGCATCGGCCCTAAACACCAAATCGCGTTTCCCACTGCGGTGCTTGCTGGCTGTGCAGGTTTTTGGGATCTGTTTGGCTGTACAAGAAGCGTATCTCCACAGGGCTCTTTTCAGAACAATTGATTAAGGACCATCTTGCAACTTGCCGGCAGCGGGAAACTTCAAATCAAAACCAACCACAGGCACTGTGCAAGTTGTCCAAGGCATGGGCATCACAATGTCACACAAGACAGGCTTGCAGCTTGTATCACGTGCGCCTCCTCACAAGAGAGACCGGCCCCAGGCTTAATGATGGAAGAGCGAAGAAAACCTTCTGTGCTGGGGCTTGGAGCAAGCAGCTGCAAGCAAGCTCTTACGAACCTGCACTTTTGCCCGCGTTATTGACAAGTTGTTCGGATACGTAATGGCGGTAACTGGTGCTGGATCATACAGAACATGGCTGCCTTACACCTTAAGTACAACTCCCCATGCGACTGGGTTGTCATCCAACGCAGCAGGCCACGGGACGTCAAAAACGGCGCCCTCAGCCAAACCCCTTTTTTCCGAGTAATGATCATGGCTCACAGCGTCTGAAACCTCGTGATGGCGGACAGCGTGCTAAGGACCCACATGTACGCCTCCGGAGCCTTAGCTGGACTTTGCAGGCCGCAGAAG
>CAJNIZ010009007.1:208-13918 GCA_905231905.1 Symbiodinium pilosum
TCGTTCGTAAGGAACGAAAGAAATGATCTGAATTTACATATTTATTTCACGTTCCAAAGCCAGCCCCTTACGCACCAGGGCGTGCCTGACCATCATGTCTGTTGAAACATCGCAAGGCTGGGCGACTGACTAAGTGCTGATCTTAAGAGCTCCCGTGCTATCGAACAAGACTGAAGAGTCTTTCTTTTGTCCGGTGAGCAGCTCGTGCTGTCGACTGATGCACGAAGCCCATTCTATGTATTGGAGTCGGTCTGACTCACACATAGACACCGCCCTGTCTACTGACGAATCCCCCGGCTCGTGGTGGCCGGAGAGGACCTCTCTTAATCGAAATTTGTGCCGGCAGTGCTTCCCTCAGTCGTGCAGCAGTTCAGAGGAAAATTTCGGTTATGCCTATACACCATTCCCGCAACCGGCGTCGCCCCAAACGCAAGACCGTTAACTTGGACCTCAGCAAAAAGCATGCTTGGGACACACTTGAGTTTGTCATCAAAAACCACAAGGTTGTTTTGGCGTTTGCTGCCCCCCCTTGCGACGCCTGCAGCGCAGCGCGTAACATCCGGCCAGGCCCGCCAATCCTCCGCGCTCAGCAGTTCCCCTGGGGAGTTCCATGGGCCTCGCGTACAGACTAGCTGAAGCTGCAGGCGGCCAACGCAACTTACCAGTTCTTGGGCGATTTCCTTGAACGTTGTGACAAGCGCGCAAAATAGCGTGGTGTGTCGAGAATCCCATCAATAGTGCCATATGGATCATTCCCTGTTTTGCATACGCTCTCGCCCAAGGGGTCTTCGCTCACTGCCAAGCATGTGCCTTTGGAAGTGGCCGCGACAAAGGCACTTCCTTCTTGTGCAGCCGCAGCGCTATTGAGCACATGAGTCGCGTATGTCCAGGATGTGCAACTCATGAACCCTGGGGGGTGGACTCCCAGGGAACCTTCAACGCGAGTAAAGAAGCAGAGTATTTTGCAGGGATGTGTCAAGCATTATGCGGCGTCGCTGATGTAGAGCAGCAGCTCAGCTTGGGAGCATCGCAGCCCATCTTGGCCAAAGCCCACCGCAAGCCACGTGGCAGGCTCCATCCTCAGCTTGTGTCCGGATACGTTCAGGTCCTCAAGCGGACCTTGCCAAAGCTGCCAGCTCTGTCGTCCAAGCAGTGCAGCTTTCCAAAGCCCGCCTGGAGAGCATGTGCGGAGAATGCTGAGCTGCAAAAGAACTCTTCTCTTGCAGGCATTGCAGGAAATGGCAGCCGAGATTGAGTGGCCAGATTAGGGTTTTTTTTGCTGAGCTCAGGGAGGGCTTTAGGTTAGTCGGTTGCCTTAAGCTTTCTGGTATCTTTAGGCCCAGGGTTACCGCCGCAGCCCTGAATGAAGACGAGCTGATGGCCCAGGCTGGCTCCCTAAAGGCCATGATCCTTTGCTCGTGCAAAGCCAGGGGAGCATGATGCTGAGTTGTTTGACCTGACGCAGAAAGAGGCAGCAGTGAAGGGCTGGCTCCAGGGCCCACACACCTCGTACCAAGTGGATGACATGCTGGGAGCCTGGCTCCCTGTCAGGCGATTCTGCGTGATGTAAAAGAGCAAGTTGAGAGCGATAAGACGACTTTAAAGAAAACCTTCTCAACACCACGTGTTGCGTTGCAGAGAAGATTGTTCTGCAGGCCATTGACCGCATCATTGGTCTCTGAATATGCTGTGTCATTTCTATCGCACCTGTGGACCCTGCGACTTCACCTTTTCTTCTGGGCAAAGGCTGGTCGGTCTGGTGCGCCCAGACTGGGAGAGGGTAGGCTCAGACCTCAAGGTCGCAACAACAGGCCTTAAGTCAGCTTATAAGCAGTTGCCTCTTTTCCCGCGTGAATATGACAAAACCGTTGTGTGCCTGAGAAATAATCCCGAGTCTCAGGAAGTGGCATGCTTCCTCATGCCACCTTGCCTTTTGGTGCCCTTGCAAGTGTATACCATTTCTTGAGAGCCAGCTTCCTACGCACGCCCTAGGGTGCCACCTTGGGGTAGCATGGGGGGCTTTCTTCGATGACTTTCCAATGGCTTCGCATAAGGCAAGCTCTACGCAGGCCACCGTACGTGCCCTCTTGAATTTGACCGGCTTTGACTGTGCGGAGGGCAAGTGCCCTCCTTTTCAGAGCGAGGTCGAAGCATTAGGAGTCGTCTTGGACGTCAGTGGATCGTCTCGGGGAATTATCACCGGAAGGAATAAACAAAGCAGAATCGATGAGCTCAAGCATTTGTCAAGCCCCTTCTTGACAGTGCTGGGAAGAATGGCAAGCTTGTGCCTTGCGAAATGCCCTCATTCCTGGGTATGCTTCAGTATGCCGATGCTCAAGTTTGGGGAAGGGCAGGCCGTATGGCCCGGAGGGATCTCAGGTCGCATGGGAGCTTCTCCAGAGTGCCAGTGTCTCTTGACCCTTCCGGCCTGGAAGCTTTGAGATTGTTAAGGGATCGTTTGATCAGCAGCAAGCCAAGGACCATTCATGCAGCGTGGCAAGAGAAACCCATGATTGTGTTCACTGACGGTGCACTGGAAGAAGACTCCAAACTTGGTAGCCCAGCCACGCTAGGGGGAGTTTGTTCGACCCGAAAGCGCCCGGCTGTGCATCCGTGTTTGGATCCATGGTTCCTGAGGATCTGTTTAGGCGCTGGAGGTCCGATGGCAAGATTCATGTGATTGGCCTTGTTGAGCTTTATGCAGCGATCCTGGCTCTCAGATGTCCTGCTTATCATAGATTCATGGCCTGCCCTATTCTTTGCTCCACGCGCTTTTCATTAATCTGCCAGCGGCCGCGGCGGTGATTTTCTTTGACTGGGACCTGCGGGATCCGCGCGGACCCGCGCCGCACAAAAATGGGCCAAGGATACGGAAGCCTTTCCAACTGCGAGCCGCAACAAGGATCCAGCCGTATTCCCTCTGCCAGGGCCGTGCCCAGTCGCCTGTTGTGCTCGCCTGGTCCACTGGAGGCCCACAAGCTTCTGCTACGCACCGTTGCGGATGAAACGCAGCCGGACTTGGGAATTAGCGACGATTGTTTCTGCGGGGCAGTGTGCAGTACTTCATCCGACAGGAGGTCTCTTCTGCGAAGATCGTCAGCCTTGTCCGCAATGAAGTCCGGGCATAGGCTCCGCCAGCGTCGAGGTCCTGGACCAGTTAAGTTTCCGGCACACCAACAATGGGCACTGCAAAGACCCATTCCGGTAAGGCGATTTGCGAGAGCAACCGGTTCCGCGCCCTCGCCCTCGATTTGACGCATTGGGAAGAATGTTGGCTTGAGAAAGCTTGGAATGACCTCCCAAGTTGACTAGGTTTCCTTGCTCGGTTAGACGGTTAGATTTCTGACCGCATGGGTATGAGTCCGGCAGAGCTACCCAGCCCAGGGTCCGTCTCCTCCCCTGTGCCGTCGGTGATCTGTCGTTTTTTGCTGTTCTCGCCCTTGGCTGTTATTCACTTTCACATCCTACTGCTCATTGATGGTGTTGGGCCTTCATCTTGCGCGGTCTCACCTTCCGGACGGGTTTGGTTTGGAAAGTGCATGGATATTAGACTCGCGCTCAAGAGAGAGATGCAAAGATGCAGGAAGCGGCACACCCAAGTTCCGCCTAGCTTCTCCAGCTTGGCGTGCCGGTCTTAGTCTTTGCACGTGTGGAGGCATGGACATTAGAGTGGGTTCTGATAATGAAGCGGTAATCAGTTTTCCTGATCAAGAAGGGATGCGCATACTGCCTGTGTATTGTGGTACCCCGCTGGCAAGTGGCCTCTATACTTTGCGGGTCCCACGCAGGTCCCCGCGAGTCCTTTTACAGTGAGTTTACAAGAGAGAGAGAGAGAGAGAGGGGAAGACCAGTGCTGAACGTGTGTGGTAATTTTCCATTTGTAGGTCTGGCCTCCTGCAGGTCATTTGTATGGCACGGGTCCATGCGGGTTCTGCGCGGGTACGGGTCTTGTGCGGGTCCCTTGTGGGTCCATGAGGGGATATTGGTCGGTTGACGCCTGTCTAAAGGCGCTTTCTTGCAAGTCCATTTTTGCAAGTCCATTATAGAAGGCGGGTCCAGACGGGTGCTGCGTGGGTCCCGCGAGTCCCATGCGGGTCCCACACGGGTCCTTTTTGCAATGATTTTATTCAAAGAGAGAGAGAGAGAGAGGGTCCAGAGGGAAGTTCAGCGTTGGAGGCTGGTCTTTTTCTTGACCCCGACATGTCTTTTTCTTGACACAGTCGCTTGTTTTCTTCTGGAGTTTCTGCATTGGGGTTAAGAAAAAGATTTTCGTCGTTTTTCTGACCCCGAGGGGAGGTTGGAAAAAAGATGGATTTTCGTTGTTTGGTTGACACCGTGAAAAACATTGTACGCATACGTTGAGCATTAAATCATCGACGCTGCAGTGCTTTAACCGTTTAAGTTGGAAATCTGCAGGAAGTTAACATATGCGGCACAGAAATGTTTAAGTGCGGGCGGGCTTGTATTTGGAACTGTAAGTTAAAAAACGTGACGATTGACTGTTAATGTAAGCAAGGGTTTGTCTAGGGGAAACCCTGTTCAGAAAAGTCTCTGGAAAGCCAAATGCGGCTTAATTTATAAGGCAAGTTTTCCAAGAAGGCCTTAAAGAAAAATCTGCTATCAAAGAAGGGTTATGTTGAAATGCATAGCTTACATTTGGAACTGATGTCGGATTTTTTGTTGCGTTCTTGTAATCATTCTGAATACATAATGTTAGGTACTTTTTCAACTGACTGTTGTTTGGAGTTTTTACAAGACAAGAGAACAAAATCGTGTAGCCAAACAATTCTGAAAAAAAAACAAAGAATCATTTCACGGAAATCACGTTTGGAGGAGATTTAAGACGAAATTTGCTTCATGATTTCTCCTAAGGAGGTGACCGTTGAATATTACTATTAAAAGTCAAGCTCGGTTAAGGAAGTCTCACGATAGATCGAGTGTGGCTTAGCGACCTTCAAAGAAAATTTAAGGAAAAACATGTTTCTGCAAAACCGAAGTTGTGATATCGATTGCGTGTGTGCCCCGATTAAACAGCACGCGGGCAGCTTTCTAATCTGTGAATGGCGCTACGCGCAAAACAAATGATGCGAGCCGAATTTCTTTTAGTATAATTTCTTTTAGTATCGCATTGGGCCATGATACGAGCTTTCTGCGGCGTCCCACAAAATTTGGTTTCTGAAAGGCGTCGACAAGTTGTAGCGTGATCCATCACGCCGCCAGAGCAAACGTGCGCATTGCGCCTGAGACTTTCAAGATGGATGAAGCCTTTTGTAAGGTAAAGGAGGTGATTATTGACTATTACTATTGGCAAGAAATTGTTTGAGGGAAACCCCGTTAGGAAAGTTTCTGGCAAGATCGAGTGCGGCCATGCGATTTTTGAAGAAAATTCGATGACAAATTTTCAAAGAGGGCCTGAAGGAAAAATCTGCTATCATACAAAGGTTTAAAGCAAGATTTGCAAGAACTTCTTTTTTTTTCGAAGAATTGAGTTATGAATTCGATGGATATCGATGGATGATACGAACCATTGTGCCACCTGCCACAAGAACGTTGCTCAACGCGGTGATGCCCTACACCGCACGCTGCGTCAAAATCAGTTGTTGCTTTTTGATTTTGGATCTTCCGCTACGATGGAGGGAACGATTTTGGAATTGGATTGCGTGCGTGCCAGATTTAAAATAAAGCGCGGGGCAAGTTGGGCTATCGGCTATCGGTTAGCACGAGTTTTTGGCAAGGACAGGTCTGGCTATTTCCAAGTAAGGGTTTAGGGATTTGCGCGGCGAAGGGCAGTTTTCAAGAAAGGGTTTAGGGCGTTGAGGGGAGTATTTGAAAAAACCTTGCAGCAAATGATACGAGCCTAATTTTTCTACCGTCGCACCATGCGGCCATGATACGAGCTCGTGCCGCCTCTCACAAGTCATATTATTTTTCTGTACGCGTCGACAAGCGATAACGTGATCCGACGCACCGCCCATAAAACACGCGGCGAGCCATGATGCGAGCTATCGTGCCGCCTGCTGCAAGACTTTACACCAAGAACGCGTCAGCGAACCATCGTGGCATCGCGTCGTCCAAATTCCAAAAACGTAAAGGGAACGATTTTTGAATTCGACTGCGTGCGTGCCGGACTTAAAGTGAAGCGGGGGGGTCGAGGGGGGGCACAGCCCCCCGCGGCGGGGGTTGGGGGGGGCGCGGAGCCTTCCCCATCTGCAAACGTTGCTCAACGCTGTCATGCCATACACCGCACGCCACGTCGAAATTTGTTCTTGCTTTTTGCTCTCGGATCTTCCGCTGCAATGGAGCCATGATGAGCGGGTGGGCGAGCCATCACGGTTCCCCTCGTGCCGCTCCAATTTCAGAAACGCCACACCACGTCGCAGATAAGCTGAAGGACTGGCCGGGGTAAATTGGGCTATCAGTTAACACGGGTTTCCTGCCAGGACAGGCCTGGCTATTTCCAAGTAAGGGTTTAGGGATTTGCGCGGCGAACGGCAGTTTTCAAGAAAGGGTTTAGGGCGTTTAGGGGAGTATTTGAAAAAACCTTGCAACAAATGATGCGAGCCTAATTTTTCTACCGTCGCACCATGCGGCCATGATACGAGCTCGTGCCGCCTCTCACAAGTCATATTATTTTTCTGTACGCGTCGACAAGCGATAACGTGATCCGACGCACCGCCCATAAACCACGCGGCGAGCCATGATGCGAGCTATCGTGCCGCCTGCTGCAAGACTTTACACCAAGAACGCGTCAGCGAACCATCGTGGCACCCATCGTGTCGTCCAAATTCCAAAAACGTAAAGGGAACGATTTTTGAATTCGACTGCGTGTGTGCAGGAATTAAAATAAAGCGGGGGGACGAGGGGGGCGCAGCCGCTCCCCCGCGGCGGGGGTTGGGGGGGGCGGAGGAGCCTCCC
The DNA here is from genome assembly GCA_905231905.1 of Symbiodinium pilosum. Taxonomy (NCBI): domain Eukaryota; class Dinophyceae; order Suessiales; family Symbiodiniaceae; genus Symbiodinium; species Symbiodinium pilosum. Next base: position 7,124 of record CAJNIZ010009007.1, read on the forward strand.
CATTTGCAAACGTTGCTCAACGCTGTCACTCCTTACAATGCACGCCGCGTCGAAATCAGTTGTTGCCTCCTGGCACCTTTGACCGTTGCGTTGGCAAATTATGCCGCCCGCATGAAAGGGATCTCATACGGGTGCTGGTGTAACACGAAGGCGGGTTTGCGCCAGAGGCATTTGTATTTGGCGTCGAGACATCTGTATCCATGCTACGAGTTGATTATTGCCAGCTTTTTTGATTTTGTTGTGCGCCGAAAGTTTGTCGTGATGTGTCCCATGTGAGCATACACATGTGTGTGACACGGCTGGATCAAGCCCGCCGGCTTTCTTGTTCCTGGTTTTCCTCCCGCCTGATGCGAACAGAAATGACTGAAAACATGCTGTGTCGCAGATGTTACGATCTAGGTTTCGGTATTGGCTACCTTTCGCATACTGTCGGGCAGACGCCCCAGGCACGAGATTGTTGAAGAGCACGAGATTGTTGAAAAGGACGCTGCATGAAACATTCGGTTTTGCATTTTTTCCCCCCCACCTACACGTACTGGGTAGGAGCGCGTGGAATACTTGGATCAGTTTAGTCGAGTCACGGTCAGATCTCCCGTTGTGAGTGGTGCTGTTAGGGAAGTGTCCTCTTCGTTGAGGCCTGCAACGCCATCCCCTAGGCGCAAAGCTTCGAAGTCGAAGTCGAGTCCTGGGTCTGCCGCGCAAGACCCTGCAAGAGGCGGTCATACACTTGTCAGGAGGAAGGTAGTGTTTGCGAATGTAGATGAGACCAATGATCCTGATTTGTCAGCCGCTGCTAGTATGGGGATTGCTGGCATGGCTAGTCCACCAGCGCAGGCTGCAATGGATGATGCTGGAGGTTTGAATCTTGAGCAAGCTTTGTCATTGCTCAGAGCTGAGAGGGAAGTCTACTTGGAGCTTCAGGATCAGGCAATCACCGATACAGTCCTGCCGAGAAAGCATCTGCAAAACGAAGAACAGGAATGCAGAGGCTCGGCCGAAAGGATTGCACAGTTGGATCGCTGGAGAGTAATGTCAGAGTTACAGGCCCAACACCTGAACACAGAGTATCGCAGCGACATTTCCCAAAACGGACACATTGATTGCGGAGTTAGAGCGTAAGAGCAAGATTCTTGAGCAACAGGTTGCGAATGCAGATGTAGAACCTCATGGCTTGCGAGATAGATACGAGCAAGCAGAAACAGCCGTGGTGCATCTGAAAGGAGCCTTTGCGGTTCTGAGGCCATCCGATCCGAGTTGGTTGAAAGGTTGAGCGACAATGCCAGCTTTACACATGCAATCTGCCAGCTGTCCACGGTGTCGCGTAGCTTCTTCTTTTCACCATCATCAGGAGAATTGATTTGTGTTGCCAGGATGACAGTGATGGTGCACTGCTCGCTTGTTGAAACGAACGCTGAAGTTGCATAATTCGCTCGTCCTCACGCAACATCTCCCTGCGAAAGGCACCGCCTTCCTTGGTCTCTTCCATGAACTCGAGGTGACTCCTGTGTCGCTCACCTACAAGCTGATCAAATTCCTGTTGACGTGCCGTGTCAGCATGTTGCTTGGATTGACACATGACAGCAAAGTCAGAGTCAGGCCTGAAAGCCCGAAGGCGGCCCGTTTAGGGCTCAGGCAAGGGCCATATCTACAACTATGTACAAATATTTCAAGGGGATACGTGATACGCATCAAGATTGCATGGCAAAGTTGGCATATTCATCCATGAGAAGCATCCACTGATGTCGATCTCTCGCCGCTGTCAACCAATCACCTAGCCGGCGTCACAGACAAAAACTCTCGATTGAAGAATGCCAGGCAGAAGGAGGTCGTCCCACACGTCGAAAGGTAGCAGCCGGGACCCAATGTAGTGCACGAACCACCCACCGATCGTCCGGAAGCAAAGCAACATACGACGCAAATTTCCAGTGTGCATTCAGGCATTTTTTCGACCAGGTTTCGACATCACATAAACGTGTTTGTTCATGGACCCGGCCGTTCCACACGTGCAAAATTTCATGCCAAGGACGTGTCCAATCCATACCACCGGGTGGGCCCACAACAGATCGAAGCAAACGGCGGAAAGTAACGTCGAGCTTGTGAAGATCTTCCTTGAAAATTTTGCGATGTCCTGCCGCAAAGCAAGCAACCGGGCTTACCACAGCATCAAAGTACCGTAAACGATGTTGCAGCGAAACAATTTTATCGCAAAGAATGCGTATGTTTGCATAGAATGCCTTGCAAGCGGCTTGGATGTGAAACTGAACATCTCGTGTATGGGATTGTTGCGTCGACAACATACATCCCAACCATCTGTGTGCTTGATCTCGCGACACAACATCCACAACCAAGCCTTGCGGCGTGACCAGCTGATGAGGTGCCTGCGCTTCTGACGTCAAGACATTCAAGACCAAGCCAACTGCCCTCAAAGCAGCGCATATCTCGTCTAAAAGGTATGAAGCATCGGTGCTTGTTCTTGCGAACAACAACAAATCATCTGCAAATCGAAGATCCAGCAACCTTGGCAGACCATCGTTCATGTCAACACCGCGATGTTTAATACGGGCCCGCCAATTTGCAAGAGCGACTTGCAGAACTGCGCAGAAAAATCGCGGACTGAGCACGCAGCCCTGTCGGACACTTCCTTTCATAGGAAATTCCCGGCTTGATTTAGAAGCATCATGAATCAAGCCTTTCTGGTCATGGTACATGACTTGCAAAATCCAGATTATGTGTTCTGACACACCATGATGGCGCAGAGCATCCCAAAGAGCGTCCCAATCCACTCGGTCAAAAGCTTTTGACAAATCCAAGCTAATAATCCACATGGGCAAATTGCAGGCAAAGGATTTGTCAATGATCAAATTTGCTGTCAAAAGGTGCTCTTCCACACGTCGCCCTTTGCGAAAACCATGCTGCTCCTCCGGCTGGTGGGCATCATGACAGCATATTCCTCATTCATTCGTTGCTCAGCATGAAATATCAATACAACTTGCTCAATGACACGATGTTCAACACCAGCCAATTCTTGAGCACGTCCAAGAACCATCCTTTGCTGTTCACTTTCTGACTCCAACTCCGACTCGCGAAAGCCAGTAATGGTTCCTTTCAACTTGTCCATGACTTGATGCATGCTGTGTTCACGATGAGCATCAAGACGAGAACAAAGGAACGAATCGCTACGTGAGCAGTTTGCAGACCAAAAATCCCATGTGGAACAGCTAAATGGGGCTTTGGAGCGGAAAGATGATGAATTGAAAAACAAAGACAAGAAAGATCTTGAAGCCTACTGCTTCGGTTGCGACACGAAAATCACAATACTGAGCGTCTTGCTCTTTGGAATCAGCTACGGGCATCTGCGCAATGTGTGTTGCAGCTCTATCCTGGAGCCCAGCTTCTCTTAGCAGGAGATGCTAATGTTAACCTTTCTGAGGTCATGGGTGTTTCCAGGCAGCGAAGCTGTGAATCACAACTGCGTGATGTCATTCGCGCTTTCCTCAGGGATTTTTGCTTAAGTATCCTCAATCCAGAGGGTATTCCCACGCATCGGTCAGGTTCTTCAATTGACTTGGTGCTTGCATCTCGGTCGCTAGCAGTTAAGAATGTCGTTGTCCACGACGGGGCTTCATGTGGATGTTGGCCCCCATGCTGCCACCCATCCTTAGGTAGTGATCACCACCTCATTAGTTTAGATGTTATGGATGTTATGGTGAAACCAGATGTCCTGTCAAACGTGCCCCGCTGGCCCAAAGTTCGTGACTGGGCTACTCTCATCCGTACTTTGCGCCCCGAACTCGTCGCATGGGCTTCCAAAATTTCGCATTTTCGCAATGTGTGCGAAGCGGCGCTTTTTGAAACAAAAAGGGCTGTGATCGACATCCTTTACGGGGAATTTGTAGTTTTTTTTTTGTGGCGTTTGCCAAGCCGGACGGCACGGCACGTAGCACTCAGTCACCACACCGCCCTCAGCCGGATTGGTGGGATTTTGAGTGCTATGGTGGCGAGGAATGCGGCCTTTCGGTTGTGGCGTCGTGAACGCACGCCAGCCGCCCGCGCAGAGTTCCGTGCCAAAAGGCTTCAATTTCACCATCTTGTGCGGCGCAAGAAAAGGCAGTTCTGGAACACGTGGCTCCATGCACAGGAGCAACTTGCCCGTGACAACCCTCGTCTGGCTGCCCAGAACATTCGCCAACAGATGGGGATGCAGCGGCGCACGTTGCCGCATGCCATGCGTTCATCAGATTCCTGTGGGGGTGGGATTGTTGAGGGCCCAGCTTGCCTAGATGCGTGGCGTGCGCATTTCCGTGACGTGCCACTTGATGTCCGGCCTGCAGCATCGGCCCAAACTGATTCCCAAGTGTCTGCTGTCGCGGCTGCGGCGCAGCAATTGCGGAATTCCATGCGCGCTCCCCCTGGCAATTTTGATTTTCCCTTCTCTGAAGGTGATCTCTTACAAGTTCTGCAGGAGCTCCCGTGTGACCGTTCCCCCGGTCCAGATGGTTTGTCCTATGAAGCATTTCGTGTTGATGATGAATGCTGGCGCTCCTCACTTCTAGTGTTCTTTGAGCTCGTCCGATCTTGGTCGATTGTTCCAACCGTGTGGCGCTCCGCGATTGTCGCGCCGCTGCACACAGGTGGCCCCGCAGACCAGTTCACAAATTATCGGCCGATCAGCTTGTTGTGCAGCTGCCAAAAGGTGTTCGAGCGGCTTGTTTTGAAGCGCTTGTTGCCACGTATCGACCCACAGCTTGACGAGAGCCAAGCGGGGTTCAGGTGGGGCGCCGAAGAACAAGTTTACACCTTGGCAGAAACTCTGCGGCTTCGAGCCGGCCGTCGCACTTTTTGTGTATTTGTTGACGTGCGCAAAGCTTTTGACGTGGCCTGGCGCGGCGCTGTCCTCGTGAAAGTGGCTGCAGCTGGCGTCACGGGCAGCTTGTGGTCAGCCATAACTGACCTGCTCTCCAATACCACAGCGCGGGCTTCTGTCAACGGTTCTTTGTCGGAACCCTGGTCAGAGCTGGCTGGGGTCAGGCAAGGCAGTGTGTTGGGCCCTGCGTTGTTCAACTTGTTGTTCGACAGCGTCGCAGAAGCTGTTCGCGCAGCTTGCCCCGGGGTGAAGCTTGGCAATGGGCCTCGTGCCCCAGGTGTAACTCTGCTGCGGTATGCTGATGACCTAGTCATCCTTGCAGACAACCCGTCGGATTTACAAAATGCTCTGACAGCAGTGGGGGTTTGGGGCTCACAGTGGCGGTTCTCTTTCGGCATTGGGCCTGACAAGACAGCTGTCCTTGTAGTGGGTTCCCGCAGGTTGGATTACCGGTTCCACCTTCAGGGCAATGCTTTGCCATGCATCAGTCAATACTGCTATTTGGGGGTTGTTTTTGAGGCCTCAAGGAAGTTGAGGAAGCACTCGGTGCATCGTATGAACAGGAGCACATGCAAATTTTATCAGTGCTTGGGTTGGGCCGAGAACCGCGACTTGTGCACATCTTTTCGCATTAGTCTTTTCCGCTCATATGTGCTGCCTTCGTTACTGTATGGCTCCCAGTTGTTAGATGCTGTGTCCCTTCGGTTGTTGGACAAAAAAATGCGTCAATTTGGGCGCCGCCTGCTTATGTGGCCTCGGGGGGCTCCTGGGGCTGCTGTGCTGGGTGAGTTGGGCTGGCGCCCACTGTCAGTTGAAGTTCGACGCTTGCAGCTCAGTTTGTTCGGGCGGTTGAGTTCTGCTGGAGGTGACGGTGATTATCGCAGCCTGGCAAGCCGCGTGTTCAAGTATGCTTTGCGTTGCCCGGGCTCATGGGCTCATGATGTGGCATGTCGGCTACAATCCGCTGGTGGCCTGCTGCCATCAGCTTGTGGGGTGATGCCTAGGGCTCAGGCCGCTCAACAGCGGTGGGGGCGTTCAGTGGTTCAGCCATTGTTGCGGCACCAGGCGGTCGCACAATATCGGTCAGAAATTGCAGCCGTGCCTTCCTTGCAATCCTTTCTTGAATACCAGCCTCACCTTGCATGTGCTGCGCAAGTGCACAGTGGTCGGCTTGCCCCCGCCATTATCCGGGAATGGACGTTGGCCCGATGCGGTCACCATCCTTTCCCGGACGGGCGCAGTGCGCGCCACTCCACCAATGGTGCTCGGCAATTCCCTTGTTTGTGCGGTGGCCCACACTGGACCATGCTGCACGGATTGCGCGCTTGCCCACTCTTTGCAGAACAACGTCACCGCTGGCTGCTTCACATGCACCATTGTCATGTTGATGTTGTGCCACTCTCAGATGAGGATTTCCTCTGTCTCATTTTTATGCCACAGCACCCACAGAACTCCGCTTCATCGGTAGCTGCCCATGTTCGATTTGTAGCATCGGTGTGTCAGCTGCAGCGATGGTTCCTTGAGGGCAATGTGTTTTGATGCTCGCCATAAGTGCGATGCATGTCTCATTTTGCTACTGACCGCAGACGGTTGTTTCAGGTCCGAGTCTCTGATAGCGGTCGAGATCTACTGAGTGGGGTTTCTGTGTTTCACAACCATTCGTCTACTGATGCTGCTTTAGCTAATGCAGGAGCTCCTTTTTTTTTTTTTCCCCCGGACCTGTTTGCAACCGTCCTGCGCGGTCCCAGTGCACAGGCGAGGCCAAGACCAAGTTGAGGGCCACACAAGGGAGTCCAAGGCAGTAACAGAAGTCCAAGGCGGGCAAGGCAAGCTTGGACGCGCGGGCCGCCGGCAGGCTAGCTGCAGCTAGCTGCGCGCGGGGAGGCGGCTGGGCAGAGGCGCATCAGAGAGGCGATCTGCGTGCAGGAGGT